>APFE030872225.1:363282-428120 GCA_000404065.3 Pinus taeda
CTACTTTAACTTTTCAGATCCTTTACCCTTCGGCTCAATCTACCTGGTGGGAAGTAATCATAAACAAGTTAAGTAATATGATATTTAACTGTTCAAGAAAGTAAATTGCATAAAATAAACTAATCACACTACTTGAATTCTTCAAATCCTTTGCCCTTCAGCTCAATCTACCTTGGGGAAGTAATCATGAACATACCAAGCAATATGATAACTAAATGTAAATTGCAGAAAAGAAATTAATCACACTACTTAAACTCTTCTAGTCCTTTACCATTCAGCTCAATCTACTTTATGGAAAGCAACCCTGAGTAAGTAATATGACAACTAAATCACACTACAGTTAGTAATATTCTGATTTCCTGCTGATATAGTCATTTGACCACAGAAAGAAATCATAAATTGTTAAGCAGTATGATATCTGACTAGCAGAAAAAGAAATAAGCAAATCACAACTTAAAAAGGACAATGCTGAATGTAAACTCTAGAAAATAAAAGTTAGCAGGAAGGACAAGATGATCTCATATGCCAAAAGTTATTAAAAAGATGAAAAATTGCCCGGGCTGCCTAAGAGAACCTGCAAAAAACACTGATCAGTTTACAGCTCTAAGAAAACAAAAGTAAAGATATGAACAGCAGAAACATAAAACATATTATGTACAAGCTAATGATAAAACAAAAACATAATGAAACTAAACAAACACTTTACAAGGCTTCAGCGTGCAGGGGCCCTCTGCCACTCAAGCCAATCAAATAATCACATGGCTATCTTCAGAAAAGTCTTCTCATGTATTTAAATCAACAACATATAAAACAGTGGGGTGATAAGATGACGAACAACGCGGAAATTACATAAACAGTTCATAATTTACATGTATCAAAAGTCTCTTTATATCGTTCAACAACGCGTTATTTATAATGCAAAATACTACAACTAACTAACAACTACTACGCTATTAACTGCGTTGCCATAGACACGTAGATCTCTTCAGCCGAGATCTAGTGTAACTGTCGTTATGCTTCTTAAATCTTCGGAGTGGTTGGCTGTTAGATTCACGGTTCAAGAACGATCTCCAGGTGTGCTGGTGCCTTCGTGTGCTAAGAACTAGGCCGCGTATCATTCACGTGCCCAAAACAGTGACGTGCCACCGCTGAACTCTTTGGTTGGCCTCGTCTTTGACTTTGGTTGACCGCGGCCTCTCATGGATGATTTGGCCGATTCGAAGGGACACGTTCCATGTACCTGCCATCTGGAGCTTGCCCATGTAGCTCGTTCCTTCAGAGGACACCTGGAGCACAACTTTTAACAAAATAGCTGCGGAAACCTGTGCTGGCTGCGGAAATTGACAAGTTTCCGCAGCTGCATGAACAAAAAACTAAACCAAACAACATACATCAGTATGGTCAGAAAACCATATAAACAGTCATTTTTAAACTATAATGCAATGATTTAACGACTGGATGAACGGAGTGAGTGGAGAATGAGGGCTAGGAGGGTGTATAAGAAGGTGCAAGGTTGAGGCTCAACAGGCACATCAGTCACATTAATATAGATTAGCTATGTTTTGCAAATGCTGTTTTTTGTTGCTCCAGTATATAAGAATCTGCTTCTGTTTAGTTTTCCTCAAAGCCAAAAAAGGAAACTAAGAAGGATTTTTGTCCAACTTGTAACTCCTTTGCTCCTTGCACTTCATGACATATCATGTACCTCAAGAGTTCAATCTCCCTCTTTTTTCTTTTCAAAATTTAATACAGCAACCCACTTTGTGAAAAAAAACATATTAAATATAATACATTTTAAAACTAAAATAATAAAATCACTAACATGTTGGGATTATGTTTTCTTTAATATAGTGCCTTCTTTATAACTTCCCAACTTACATAAACTACAAAGAATTGTTTCATTTAAATACATTTGTAGTTCACGTTAAATGTGGAGTTATTAGCATTCTGATGATGATGTCGTAATATGATTATGATATTGGAGAAAAACTAATCTTAATGCACACTTATAAGCCACGGATTTACCAATGTTGGAATAAGTTTGGCAATAATTGTTTCCTTTAAATACATTTGTAGTTCACGTTAAATGTGGAGTTATTAGCGTTCTCATGATGTTGTAATATTATTATGATATTGGAGGAAAACTAATCTTAGTGCACACTTATAAGCCATGGATTTACCAATGTTGGAATAAGTTTGGCAAAAGTGAAGTCACATGACATCTAAAAAAACATTCATACTATCTCTTAATTAGATTTTAAAATAGAAACGTTAACCAAATATTTGTTAACAAATACATAAGAGAATGTGGGATAAAATGATTAAGATTATTTAAAGTTTCACGTAACTGTCACATAATCATACGAACGATATATATATTAATTGCTTAATTGCTTATTCACTGGCGAAATTATGTATCAATTGATGTTCGAGTGTGTAATTTGTTTTGCAGCGATGAAAGAATGACAACGTCAATGAACGTTGCAATGCATTTCACCAGCAAAATAAGATGACGGGGTTTCACGGAGGGATATGCCTTGTCATGCGGTTTTTACAGCACACCAAAAACCATTAAATCACGATGTTGATACAACAAGGCGTAGTTTGGAATTGGCATATGCTACGGCGGTTTCTGCGCACTCTGCAAGTGAACAAAATTATCAATAAAGATGAGCTCGACTACCGCATTTATAGCATGATTTGGCTATGTTTAATCAATTAAAAGATCGGTACCAATTTTTTTTAAATGAGGACCAAATATGCCTGGAACGGTTGAGGGAAGGCGAATTAAATTATGTTCAGTCATCATTTTAAATTTAATTAAAAACTAATCAGAGAAACAAGAAAATTGACCGGTGGAGGAATTTATCTACAAATACCAAAGCCAGAGGCAACACAAGGGTGGGGGCAGATCGCACCACAGAGGGATGCACTGACAGTTTTGTTGGGAGGAATGCATGAGCAGCGTTGCTGGGAGAGGGTAGAACGTTGGCAGTGTTGTGGACAACGTGGGACACAACAGTGTTGCTGTGGACAACGTGAGGGGAGTACTGGCAGCATTTATAGCGTGAGCTTAGGAACAACGTAGCTCGAGGAGGAAAGAGATCGCAGCATTTGAAGGCTGCAGTAGGCTGAACGCTGAAGCATTAACCAGAAGGCCACGTTGCTGTAATAGCAGCGTAAGGTGAGAGAGAACACTAGCAGCGTGAGAGCCTGCCAGAAGCCATCGTTAGCCAAAGGCGTTGTTGAGTGATCGCCTGGGACAGCAGCAGAACGCAGTGAAAGCAAGCATGCAGTTGAGGAGCATCTATGCATTATTGTGTAGAAATGTTTCATTTCCCCTTTCCTTGAATGAAACCTGTTTGTTGCTTCGAATCAGTTTGTCCCTATCATTTCACAAGTTAGCTTTAATTTTCATTCCCTTTTTGTATCATTGTGTCACTTTCTTTAACGTATATAGCAATTACTTACGGTTTTGTTTCTGTATCTCTTCAAAGCAAGTTCATTTTGATGATTTGTTTTTTCTAAGGGTCATTATTTTATTGTTGTGTTTTGATATATCAAACCTAATACGTAAACAATATATAAGAAATTTATATATTCCACCAATCATATTTATGGCGTTTATGAATAAAAAGAAGATTATAATCATATAAATATATATATTATATTATTAACATATATAATAATAATAACTAAAAAGAAGAAGGAGAGAGAAAATATATATTTGTGGTTATTTGTCTATGTATGTGTAAAATTACATGTAAGGAGCATTTATATGTAAATTTGTGAAGTTAGGTTAACAAAATAGGTTAACTTAATTTTTCATTTATTTGGAGGGTTAAATTAGAGTTAGAAATGAGTTAATGGGATTTGTTTGTAAAGGTTTATAATTATTTATTTATTTTTGTAAATTTTTCTTGCATTGTCAATGTATCAAGTTGAGAAGATGATTCTCTTTATTTGTGCAAAATATATAATGATCTTATTATATGACGCATGGTTACCCCTGCTTTCACCTACAGTATGCATGTCTTATGCATATATTTGATCTGTCCCAGGAATTTTAACTCACTAAGGAGTCAAATCTCCAATTCTTAAGGTTTAAGGCCCCTTTCTTAAACTCTATGGAATGATCTATAGACTAACAAAGTCTACCATTAATCCACCCTTTCTTTTATATCAAAACTCATTCTCCATCTATTGGGACTTGATCACCCTCTAAACCTTTGTTAACCTTTTGTTAACCCTTATATATATATATATATCGGCACATTAACTAAATCCCACTTATTCATTTGGACTTACATAAGAAATCTTTCATATCGCGCTATATTCTTTTATAATGTTATATAATAGAAATCACCATAAACATGCATAAACCATACCTTTTCGCCTTTTTACAGCCCTTGCACGTTTTCTGATGCAGCCTTTGTCACGACCCTTATCCGCCGTCGATCTTATCCTCGATCCGACGACTGTACTCCTTCCCTATCAACAGACTTTCCCGATGCTTTACAACCGTTGATCAAGATCCGCTTGATTCGATGCTCTACAACGATTTCGGGTGAACAAGTTACGTGAGGGTTAACGCCTTTTCGGATCCGATGGGCAATATAAACTCCCAACTTATAAAAGTTCGGGTTCGCCCCTTACGGTTAACGCTCGATCAACTTACGGCTTGATATCCGTTGGTTGACGAGGTCTTTAGATCCTACAGCCCAGATCGATGCCCGTCTTCTCTCTCCGCTAGTACTTAGATTGAATCTCCGCCATTGTTCTTCTTCCTGATCTGACGGTCCACGCTTGATCGCAATCAGGGATTGCTTAAGGCCCTTGTTCACTGCTCTTGTTGCTTTCCTCTGATGTGATATATCAGAGTGATCACACCTCGCAATACTTAAAGGCTAGTTCATTTCTCTTGCAATCTAATCCTGTCCATTGATCCTAAAGATCCAACGGATATTGTGTGCCGATACTTTATTCTTTCACCCTTCTCTTCACTTGGGTTTTTTCTGCAGTTCTTCAATGTTTCTTGTGTGTTTTGAGTTTCTTCGGGGTTTCTAGTCCTTCGCTATTCCGCTGCACACTCCTCCTGGCTTAATTTTGTGAGTTCTTTACTCATGGACGATTCAACCATTACTTGGTTCTGTGATTGTTCAATGCCCATTAAGATCCTATGTGTATTCGCCTCAACTCTGCCTGCACACATAATTATACTGAATTCCAATTCAATCATCACTCATCATTTAACACTTGAACACACATTCAAACTCATAATTGAGTTGATTATACTAATAAATATAAACAATGATTACAAAATGAGATCTCTGTCTCTCTGGCCTGATGTTCTAATATCAACGACTTCTATTTACACTTTGCCTGTAGGCTTAAAACCACACTCTAGCTATCTATCTAACCTGTCTAATTTCTTACTTCCTAACTTTCTAACCTCTGTCTTTGTCTTTTAGGCTTATATTTATACAAAGGGATTCTAAAACCAATTCTTTGTTTAGATCCATAGATTCCTCAACAAAATCCTAAAATCTCTTCCTCATCCCTAAGGATCCTCTCTAATCCATAAAATCATGAAATAACTCCTAATCTGAGTTTTATAATTAATTCTCAAATCCTCTCATATTTTAATTATCCTAAATCCCTCATGTTCTCCTACATTCGAGAACATTTACAAATATACCTCACTATATTCAATTAAATCCTATTCTCATTAAAATCACTCAAAAACCTAAATAATTACATTAATTCACACTTAGGAGACTAACTCCCTTGAAAACAAAATACCCCTATGTCTACTAAAATACAATGACATTATTGGGCTGAATGCTCATGCATCAGACTCCCAAAGTAGAAAATTTTCATGATCTCCTGATCATGTGTCTTCATAAGTTGATAAAAACCTCCGGGGTCCCAAACTTTAGTTTGTAGCCTCCCAAATTCCTTGCACCTTTGTTGCTGTTGCATTTCTACTGTCTTTTGTTTCATCTGCCTCTCCTTATCAACCAGGTTCAAATTTTGATTGATCATGCTTTCTGCTGCTATCATTTTCCTCCATATGGACTGCTTCATCATTAACTGCGACATTTCTTCAATCTCTGTTTCCAGTTCATCCTTGGACTAGTCCATATTCTGCCACTTATTGCTATTTATTTCTCTCTATTTCAAGTTGTTGTTGTTGTCCACTAACTCATCAAACTGCTGTTGGTTATTTTCACTTTGTATTTGCTGATTTACTTTTTCTTCTACTTTTGCTCTTGCTACCATTGTAGACATTGCTCTTGCTCTTGCTCCAACATTTTCTTTGACTTCTACGCTTACTGCCTCCATTTCATCCTTACCCTCTTTCATGATTATTTATGTCTGCATTGAATCATGACTTTCCAACATTCTCTCCAGCAATTGAACATCTATGTTCCATGGATTAAATTCTTCCATAGAATCTTCTTCTTTCATTTTTATTTGGCTCCTCATCTATGCCAAATTTCCTCCAGCATCTGCAACTAAACCTGCAACCACAAAACAATTATTAAAATAAAAAACATAAGGTATATGCGCCTTTTCCTCCTTTGGCAACAATTTAGTTTGCTGCTCTGTTTTCTCCTCCTTTATCAACACATCAATATGTTGATTTGAATTCTCAAAAGAATTCATGAGACTGTCAGCGAGTCTTTCCTCCACATCATCTGTTCTTATGATGTCTTTCTATCCTTATTCACTGTAGTGAACTTCTTCATTCTCGTTCAATTCTGATTTTACAACTTGAACACTTTCTTTGGTATTCTAGCCTTTCTTCCAAAAGACTTAACACATGCCACAAATTTGCCATCTCGCTTGGAATTTCTCCCAAAAGTTTTGTACAATCCTCACCATCTTCTTCTTTGTCACAAGCATAACTTATTGACACTATTTCTTCATTGTTGATTAGAATAAAATTATGATCCTCTATCTCTTTGATAGTTTTAGATTTCTGTCCATCACTCTCCCTTTGATCATTTAAGAAAATCAATTCCTCGTTGTTCTCTTCAATAGTAAATTTCTTATCATAGGACATAACTATCTCATCCCTATTGAAGATATTTCCTCCATTAAGCATGGAATTTATGAACTCCTTCTGTTGTAATAACTCAACTTTCTCTTCCTTTGAAAGGCAGTCATCATCATACTATACTTGGCAATTTTCAGCTTCATTCAAGACAATTCCATAAAATGGTTTGTCTTCTGCAATACTTGCATTCAAGCATAACCTGTCAGTTTTAAAACCACAATACCTCATGATATCATTTGATCATTCAATCACCAATTCCTCCTGCTGTTCCAAGTCCTTTACATGACTTAGAAATATTTCGATGGTCTTCTCCTCAATCTCACCAAGTCCTTTACTTGATTGCTTGATATCATTCTCTACTTCCTTTTTTAAAACATAATTTAGATTCTGCCTGTCTTCTTCCCTCTTTATCTCAACATCAGCGATTGGTCGTCCTTCACATATTTCTCCTGCAAATAAAAACAAATTTTCAGATTTAAAATCTTGTGATCCTTTGATCTCACTTGAAGTTTCAGTCTTCAAGTCTTCATCTTCATTCAGAAGTTCACCCTATTCTAGTTTACAAATGGACACTTCCATTTTCAACTTAGCTTCTCTGATTTTTTCCATCAGCCACCTTACTTGCCTCTGTTGTAGCCTTCTCTGCAACTTATGCCACTTCACTGGCTTCTTCTTTAATACCCAACCTTGTCTTTGACTTTCCTCTAACAACATTATCAATACATCGAGTTGTTCTTTTATCTCAACAATCTTTCTGTCAATTTCCTCTTGACTCATCCTCTTGCCATTTTCCTTGGCATTTTCTTTCTTCATCTTTTTTTTTGCTGTGGTCTTCATCAGAACCTTTGCTATGACTATCAATAGCCATCTTCTTCTCCATCTCTATGAGTTCCTCACTCATTCACTATGAGCTGCACTAAAGCCTCTGCAACAACAAGTCCTCCCTGCTGCCACTTACCTCACCAAGATTTCCTCTGTACTTGGTCTTTTGGCAAGCAATTGGTTCTCTATCTGGAACCTCCTTTGAGCACTATTCTCTGCTCCTTCTAGGCTTCAACTCATCTACACCTTCTCAAGAACACAACTGTCCTCTTGTATTTCAATCACCATGAAATACTTGGTTCTGACTACTTCTTCTTTCGCTTAGAAAGTCTTACCAGATTCCTTCATTACTTAGCAATTCTACCCACATCCTCTGTGGAATTACCTTTGTGATTTGCAACAATACCTCTGCAGTAACAAGTCTCCTCCTTGCTACATATGCCTCACTAAGCTTCTCTCCTTTGAGCTAAGTCTTTTAGAATCTCTCCGGTTCTTTCCTTTGGAATCAATTGAGCACTCCTTGCTCTAGGCTTGTTGCAATATTCTCACCTCCTTATGCTATCACTTCTGCAACCATATAGAAACCACATATTCTCCAGTATTCAAATCAAAACAAAACATGTCATCTCACCTTCTGTTTTTTAGATTAGAATCTGATCCCCTCTTTCCTGTGTATACATATTAAAACACATAACTCTATTCTAAGTCCTTTTCTACAAAATTCCCTTATTCTGTTCTACTATCAATTGTTCCAATAACAATTATGCTTTGATACCGAATGACACAGGGTTATCCCTACTTTCACCCACAGTATGCATGTCTTATACATATATCTGATATGTCCCAGGAATTTTAACTCACTAAGGAGTCAAATCTTCAATTCTTAAGGTTTAAGGCCCCTTTCTTAAACTCTGCATAATGATCTATAGACTAACAAAGTCTACCATTAATCCACCCTTTCCTTTATATCGAAACTCATTCTCCATCTGTCGGGACTTAATCACCCCTATAAACCTTCGTTAACCTTTTGTTAACCCAAATATATATATATATATCTGCACATTAACTAAATCCCATTCATTCCTTTGGACTTACACAACAAATCCTTCATATCGCGCTATATTCTATTATAATGTTTATATAATAGAAATCACCATAATTATGCATAAACCATACCTTTTCGCCTTTTTACAGCCCTTGCACATTTTTTGATGCATGCCTTTGTCGTGACCCTTCTCCATCATCGATCTTATCCTCGATCCAATGGCTGTACTCCTTCCCAATCAACAGACTTGCCCTACGCTTTACAACCGTTGATCAAGATCCGCTTTATCCGACGCTCTACAATGATTTCAGGTGAACAAGTTACACGAGGGTTAATGCCTTTTCGGATCCGATGGGCATTATAAACTCCCAACTTATAAAAATTCGGGTCCGCCCCTTATGGTTAACGCTTGATCAACTTATGACTCGATATCCATTGGAAGAGGAGGTCTTTAGATCCCACAGTCCAGATCGATACCCGTCTTCTCTCTCCGCCCGTACTTAGATTGAATCTTCGCCGTTGTTCTTCTTCCTGATCCGATGGTCCATGCTTGATATCGCTTGATCGCAATCGGGGATTGCTTAAGGCCCTCATTCACTGCTCCTGTTGCTTTCCTCCGATGCGATATATCAGAGCGATATCACTTCACAACACTTCAAGGCTAGTTCATTTCTCTTGCAATCTAATTCTGTCCATTGATCCTAAAGATCCAACGGATCCTGGGCGCCGATATTTTATTCTTTCACCCTTCTCTTCACTTGGGTTTTTCCTGCCGTTCTTCAATGTTTCTTGTGTGTTTTGAGTTTCTTCGGGGTTTCTCGTCCTTCGCTATTCCGCTACACACTCCTCCTGGCTTAACTCTGTGAGTTCTTTACTCATAGACAATTCAACCATTACTTGGTTTTGCGATCGTTCAATGCCCATTAAGATCTTCTGTCTCTTCTCTTCCTTTGTGTATTTGCCTCGACTCTGCTGGCACACATAATTATACTGAATTCCAATTCAATCATCACTCATCATTTAACACTTGAACACACATTCGAACTCAGAATTGAGTTGATTATATTAATAAATATAAACAATGATTACAGAATGAGATCTCTGTCTCTCTGGACTAATGTTTTAATATCAGTGGCCTCTGTTTACACCCTGCCCATAGGCTTAAAACCACACTCTAGCTATCTATCTGCCTGTCTAATTTCTTACTTTCTAACCTCTACCTTTGTCTTTTAGCCGTACATTTATACAAAGGGATTCTAAAACCAATTCTTGGTTTAGATCCATAGATTCCTCAACAAAATCCTAAAATCTTTTCCTCATCCCTAAGGATCCTCTCTAATCCATAAAATAATGAACTAACTCCTAATATGAGTTTTACAATTAATTCTCAAATCCTCTCATCTCTCAATTAAATCCTACATTCGAGAACATTTACAAATATACCTCACTATATTCAATTAAATCCTATTCTCATTAAAATCACTCAAAAGCCTAAATAATTACATTAATTCACACTTAGGAGACCAACTCCCTTAAAAACACAATACCCTTATGTCTACTAAAATACAATTACGTTATTGGGCTGAATGCTCGTGCATCATTATACAATTGATCTTAGGTATATAAATAAGGTCATCTTGGTAGTTTTTATATTAGGGTTATTTTATTTATGTTTATGCTTAAGACATTTGTAGATCTACAAATTGCTTTGGGATTTGCAAGTAAACCTTCATTCTAAGATCGAACACAGTTCTCCCTCCTTCAATTAGAACAATTTTAGCTCTTGAGTAAGGATGAGTCTATCTTTTGCTTAGTCAAGATAGGTTTCCTTTTATGTTTGTTCACATTGTTGCATTTACTTTTCAAGATTCCTTGTGATGGAGAAAATCTCATAGCGGCTTGATTGAGCCATGGTTTCCGTCACATTTAAGAGGTCATCTTTTCTAAAGTTATATAATACAAATGATTCTCTAATCTTCAGTTTGTTAATTATAAACATCATCACTCTTAAAAAAACTAAAGATCATTATTGTGCATATTATACATATTTATTTAGGTAGCCTAGACTAGGTTAACATAGGCTAGTTCTAGGACATAGGTAACTAGAAACCCATTCAAACTAGTCAATATTTCCATTACAATTGAAAAGAGTCTAATTGGGACTCTGGCCGGTCAATTTTCTCATGTATTGTGCCATGGACATTTCTAGGCATCAATACTTTTTGCGCTAGAAGGAGGGCCACAAATGTCTATCTGTGTGAAATTCTATCTTGTTAATCACGACTCATCCTTTGGGTCATGCTTTTAGCACACCTGAACCTACCAGAGGCTTTCTCAAAAAAGCTATCCTGTCTCTGATTAGACCAACATATGACAATGAAAGTGGCATGAAACTTGTTGTTCATGTTTCACAATTTTTAGTCAAATGAAATTCCTTTAATATCACTTGTAATAACGAGATCTAAGGTTATTTGCTCTCACATTTAAAGGTTGAATTAGAGGATGGTATACTTCACTTCAAGATAAATCTATTCATTCTTAGGAACACTTTGTTGACACGTTCCTTTCAGTACATCAGTTTATGATTATGACAAGCTATGTTTGGATATAGGAACTCTGAAGATGCAAGAAAATGAATCGATTGATAAATTTTATAATAGATATAAATTCCTTTGTTTTAGATTCCCCCTCAAATATCTTCCTTCTAAGGATGATTTATTACAATGTTTTCAATTTCTTGTTTCTTCCAGTAAATATAATAAAACTAAAACAAAAGAACAAGACACTCTTGATGTATTTCTTAATCTTGTTGAACATTCTAATCAATCTCATTCAATTTTAGCAAGAACTATAACACCTTAAGAACTCAATAATAAACAATGTGATAATCTTCCCTTGGAGGCAGACTTAATTATAAGAGAATATATATCTTCAATCCACATTGATCAACATATCCATGATGATGCAAATCATATGGATGTGCATAATATGATATAATATGGAGTTCATTATTTCTTTTACCCAAACCTTTTCACCGATCAGAGTATATATCACAATGATATCATAGATCTTTCTAAAGAAAACCCGCCTTCAACAAATTCATTTTTCTTTGAGGAACATATTTCTGGTGAGAAGGATTCTTTATCCATCGTTGATGATTTTCAATCACCTTTCTATCCTCTTATTGAATCTTCTGAATTAGATCAATTACATCAATTTCAGGAAAGAGAGGCCATATACAAAAAATATTTCGATGATGATATTGCTGGAATACCTTCGTCACAAAGAGTTTTTGTTTTAGATTTGTTGATAGATTCATTTTCTACTATTTTATTTTCTCTTGTATATAAACACAACATTGTATCTTTTGATGTACCTGATCTTCAGGCTTCCCATGATCTTCATATTCATAATCCTATGGAAGCTCGTCATGATGAAAGCTCTTGTCTTCCTAGTATTAGGTCTTCCAATTATCCTTGTGATTTTAATCATGCATATATTAATGACATATTTCAATAGGCTACAACATTTAAAGCTATACCATCTGAACTAAGCCTGTCGATTTATTCTCCTTGGAATGATCTTCAAGAGGTATCAAGTATTCACCCTTACTTCTATGATCCTTTTGAAATTTTCTTAGTCAAATCGTTTCAACTGAAGGTTGATATACTTAATTTGTTTTTTTCTAGCTTCTTAAGCTTACATGTACATAGTTGATTTTTTGTTTCTTATAGTATTGTTCTACTACCTTTACTTATGCATGTTATATATTTGATTGCAGGGACAAAGCTGATGGGCTGGATGCATTGGAAATATACATATACTTAACCATTTTTCCGATGCAAATTTCGTTTAGTGTACATAGTAGAATTAACATTAATTTAAGTTGTTTTGATTCTAGGTTGCTGAATAAGGTATCATGGTGAATTTGGACATTAATCATCATGTTCGTCATTATTTTTATTTCATGTTAAGCTTGATCTTTAATTTTTCCACTTTAACAACCTTATTTTGAATGAACATGAGTATCTTGGTGACAAAATCATATACGAGTTTGTAATCATGATTGCATCATAGTCATCATTTGGGAAAGATTTATTCATCACAACCTGACAAGACACCTATCTCAACCTATCTAAACATGACTTTGAGATTTTTATGTTGTTTTGTCTTGTCTTGTTGCTCTTTTAAGCTTAACCATTTGATTTTGATTTCACTTAATTTGCTTCCTTTTGTTTTGGATTGTCTTTTGCTTGAGTGTATTTCCTTTTATGTTTTGTTTTCAACCTATTATATGGAGGAACATTATTTCAAAGGAAACACTAGTTGGTCCGCACGGGGAAGATCCTCACTCTCTATTTACACCTAGATATAAGTTTCCTATTACTCATATCTTGATCATTTATCATGGGGAACATAGAGTCATGCTTTAAGTAGTTTTGAGCCTATCTAAATAGATGAGCGAATTGTCATCACTACAAATTTTGAATCCCTCTCATTCCCCTTCACATATATAAAATACTCTGCTTTGATAGATGAAAATAGGTATAGCGAGGTCAATCTTTAATAGCTTCCCATCTGTCTCTCAATACATATCCTTGTGTACCACCCCGCTCTCTTCACCGAATTGCAAAACAATAAATACCAAAAGCAATTCTCTAAATTATAATCAAGAGGGTGGGTCAAAAGGGAGTTGAAAACAAACATGTGTGGGAAGTACAAGTAAACCCATTGGGGCTATGGATGCTCGATGGTAGTGGGTCCATACTTGTATTATACCATGACAACTTTGTCGGGGTATTGTCGAGGCTCACTGACAGCGAAATAATGTCATCTAAAAGGATAATGCTATATCAGATGTTCATTAATCTTCAGGTGAATGCCTATCTGTTTTCACTATTCAATAGTAGGGTCCTAATTTAAATTAAATAATATTACCTTTCTTCGGGTTCATCATTTTGAAAGAGACCTTTTAGTAGTCTTATCATTTGCGCTCACTCTTCTTTCTTCCAGTCTTATGTGGGAATCTTGCGGATGGTATAAGATAGAAATATTTTGGGACAACTTCTATCGAATCCTAACCAGAGATAATTGTTTCTCTCCCATGTGTCGCCAGTTGTTGTGACCACAACAACTTCATATTTCTAGGGATTCTTCATGTAATTCAATCCTTCATATAATTGCTTCTCATTTCGCTTTAAGTTTGCTTTTGGTCTTGATTTCATCAGTGTAAAGTGTCGTTTTCCGCTTTATGACTCTTTTTGTTGCATGACGATACTTGTGTTACTTCACGTTATCATTCTTCTCCATAGAATGACACTTGCATCACTCGTCTCATTTTACCATTTCACCTCACATTTCACATTTGGTTTGCTTATTGTCATCTCTTCCACATCTCACTTTCCACCTTAAACTTTGTTTGATTGGAAACATACCTAAATCAAAATAAAGTGAGTCATATTATAAATAATTGTAGAATAATAACATGTAAATAAAATAAAATAAAAAATATATCAATATATAAATTGTAAATTAAATATTGTAAATGTAAATTGTAAATATACAAATTTAATCCAATATAACATTTTGTATATAATACATTTTAAAGCTAAAATAATAAAATTACGACAGGTTGGCATTATCTTTTGTTTAATATAGTGCCCTTTTTATAACTTCCCAACTTACATAAACTACAAATAATTGTTTACTTTAAATACATTTGTAGTTCACGTTAAATGTGGAATTATTAACATTATGATGATGTTGTAATATTATTATGATATGGGAGGAAAACTAATCTCAATGCACACTTATAAGCCTACCAACATTGGAATAAGTTTGGCAAAAGTGAAGTCACGTGGCATCCAAAAAAATATCCCTACTATCTCTTAATTAGATTTTAAAATAAAAAATGTTAACCAAACTTTTGTTAACAAATACATGCGAGAATGTGGGATAAAAGGATTAAGATTATTTAAAATTTCACGTCACTGTCACATAATCATACGAAGACTCCTCACTGTTGAGAAAACCTCATAGTGGCTTGACTAAGTCGCCGTTTCAGTGATACTTAAGAGGTCCTATTTTCTAAAGTTATATCATACAGAGGATTCTCTAATCTTCAATTTGTTAATTATAAACATCATCACTCTTAAACAAACTAAAGATCATTATTGTGCATATTGTACATAGTTATTTAGGTAGCTTATACTAGGTTAACATAGCCTAGTTCTAGGACACGGGTAACTGGAAACCCATTCAAACTAGTTAGGATTTCCGTTACAACATAAAAGAGTCTAATTGGGACTATGACCAGGAAATTTTCTCATGTATTGAGCCAGGACATTTCCAGGCATCAACATGTAGATGGACATGTTAACACTGCAATCAACACCCTCCAATTTTTTTTCCTAAAATTGAATTTTGGAGCCCACTAAGGATCTTATGATCTATCATTCCATAGATATACCTTCATGGTTGGTTGATGTTTTCTTCATAGGTTCTACTTGTTAAAGTTACTTTCTCACACATGCATAGTCTTAGTTGAACTCCTGAACGCACTTTCTTTATGCAAGATTAAACAATCATAATATTATCCATCAAGACAATTATTGTGTGATGTTCAACTCATTTCGACAATTAGTGCGCACTTTCATTGATAGTATCCCTCACTTTGGTTGTGTTTGTACTTCTATTTCGGTGAGTTTTTCAACTGTCACTTTTGCACACCGTTGCTTTCAGAAGTGTTGCTTTTAGTTTGCCTTGTTTTCACTTTAATAAGTGTTGTTTTCATGTTATCTTAACTTTGATATGTGTCGCTTTCAAGGTTGTTCACATTTTTCAAGTGTCGTCTTCATGTTTTACTCCTATCGCAAATGTCACTTTTGTTGTTTTTACCCCTACATGTGTTGCTCCTTTGTGTATCACCAAAGTTAGTTATGGCACACTCTTATACATTAGATGGTCTTACATATAATTAGAAACTGTGCCAGACACATTTCTACAACTTAGCACACCTTTCGGTCCCAGTCGTCTCTTCTATTGTAACTTGTGTTCTAAGTGTCGTTTGAACTGTCACAGTTAGAAATAAGTGTCGTTTTGTTGTCGCTTCAAGGTGTGATTGTTATTCATGAGTCCCATGCATCCTTGTAGCTTGGATTGATGGTTTTCATGTGTGTGATCCAAGTTGTCATGTTTAGATGCATTTCCCCCTCTTACTCTACTGGTCCCACACTTAGCCATTTTGGAGCCCTTCTTGGTCCTCCTGCTCAGTGAAAGTTGTGAAGGCATTAGCCCTATATCTAGGTGATGATCTTAAACTATTCATGAGCCTCAAGGATGAAACCTGTCTCACCATGACTTATGCACTAGGTCCTCCTCAAGATCACCTAAAAACTACTGCACATTATGAACATTCCAAGGACAATCAACTAACCCTTCTTGCTTAAATTGAATCACTAAATTGAGTTTTGATCACCTTTATCTTGCATGACACATAGATCACTCCTAGATAACACCATGGACCTCTTCCATCCTCTTGCAGAGGCAAAACATGAAATGCAAAGATCCTCCTATCCTCCAAGTGCATTAAAATCCCTCTTGGGCAAAGTGGCTTCTTTCCTATGGCCTACTTGAATGAAAAGTGCATCCAAATGGTCAAGCACCCACTGTTGAGTCAAAAGAAACTATCCTATGAGGAAAAGTGCATTCCAAACAAACAATGACCCCTTGTTGAGGAAAACCATGCTCTCTTTCAAGATTTCCCTTCCTCCTAGCGCATAGTGCAGTAGACTCCCTCAAGTCTCAAGTCTCCCTCAATTATCTCCCTCAACACACAGTGTAGAACAAAGAGATAGTGACCCTTTGACCAATCAAACTATGCTTTCCTTAAGGCCTCCTCTTTCTTCTTCAGTGCATAGCACATGTTGAAGCTTGAAGCCTTCATCCTTCCCTCTTTCCATTCCCCCTTACAATGAAACTTTCTTAGACCTTCCTTCTTCAGTGCATGGAATAGTAGCAAGGATCAAGGAGGTCTTCTATTAGCCCTTTACTAGTCAAACTGAGCTTTCCAAGTCTTCATCTCTTTTCTTCATAGTGCATGGTGTAGTCTGAAGCAACAAGCTCATCACCTTGTCCCTTTACCTTCCCCACTGTGTTGGACCAAGGAGAGCTCCTCTTCATAGTGCACGGTGTAGTCATAATGAAAAATTGAGCCTTCCTAAGCCATTGTTGAGTTTGATTGTTCCATCCTAAGCAAGCCTCCTTCAACCCTTTCATAGGCCTATCATAAGCAATTTATCCCATGAGCTAGGTAGTGATAGAATATATTATTTTAGGACTGATTTTTCCTTGTCATGAATTATTTTCATTGGAAGGAGTACCTTATTAGCATAACAAGGTGATGCTCAAAGAAGATAGCAAGGAGAAAGCATAAAGAAACACCTACAAAGAAGAAGCACTAAAAGAGCTATCATCGAAACATGAAGCAGACCATGAACCATGATAGAAAGAAGACATTTCATGATGACTCAAAGTATTCCAATGTTGAATCAAGACCCTTTGGAGGGTGAATATGAAGAACAAAGAAAATCTTCCATGAAGATGAAGTACTGATCAAATCTACCATCAAGAATGCAAGACAGAGCAATAAAGAGAACAACTTGGCATTTCCACCTCACTATGAGTTCTATGTCATAATTGTCAAGTTGTAACTTGTACAAGTGTCGTTAGTACGTCATATGTTTCCATGTGTTATGCCACATCATCATGTGGAATTTAATGATGTATTTTCAAGAAAAAGGAGAAAATGTAATGTATGGAAGTCCTACAGTCATATGTGGAATATGAAAAGTCACTTAGTCATATATGGACAAAAGAGTATTTAGGAGAAGTCCAAAGGTAATTTAGAGAAGTCAAAAAGTCATTTAGAAGTTCAAGGGTTATTTATAAGTCCAAAGGACACATTAGAAGTCCAAGAGTCATAAGGGTAGTCCAAGAGTCATAGGAATATGAAAATTCATTCCTCTTATTATAAAAGAAACCTCATAACTCAACCAAACACTTTTTGGAGGCTTAAGCATTGGAGAACTAATCTTGGCTTCTCTACTTGGCATATGCGAGAAAAACTATGTTATGGAGAAGCAAGAAGTGAATTAATGTTCTGTTGAGCCTCCATTTTGTCCAAATTTTCTTGATTTACCTAAATAATTTTATGTTTGTACTAAGTGTCTATAATCATTATTATTCGTTTTACGCATTATTAAGTTACCATTTAGAGGCATTTAGAGGCATTTAGAGCTGATAGTTGTTGATCTATGAACTCTTCTTGTTTTGTTAATTTAATGTGAAAATATCATTAATGTCAGGCTCCTTTGTGGCAGGTGTTAACATTCCTGTAGTAGCAGTTCCAATACCATCTGTGCCTGCACCAACATTCTTGCACCAGCTCTGCTTGCATTAACATCCTTGCACTAATTTGGGGCTTTCATACATTGACACATCTCTAGGGAAATATGAAAGAGGTTTTTGTTCAAAATGGTGTTTGAACACTTCCACATAAGCTAAGATACACCAAGTCGTACGGATTTATGTTTAGGCAATAATTAATGCCTCAACCTCAAATTCGCAACAATTTCCAAACTACCAACTTCTGCCTCATTTTCTGTGGAGATGAAGGTGAGTGAAGAAATTCTAGAACATGGGTTTTGGTCCTAGTATGGAAAATTGACAAAGCCTCAATCTGATTTCTAAAATTCTTAATGGTCTAAAAGTTACATAATGGTCTTTGAGGCAATTTTCTAAAAATGGACTGTTTTTGCAGAAACTTAGCATCTCAGATTTCAAACAGTGATTTTCGAGCACGATTTCTGAGGCAATGGAACTGAAAAAGAAAGTTATGAGAGAGGTTATTGTTGAAAATATAACAATCTATACTTCCTCCAAACCATTTTCCAAAATTCATAATGGTTAAGGAGATACACAGAGTTATTTGGAGGCATTTTGTTAAAAAAACCATTTTTTCTAGAAGTGTAGAAAATGGCCAGACTTTATTCGTGCCAGATCTTCATTCCTTCAATGAGTAAATGGTTGTACTAATATACTATTGATGAATATCAGTTGGTATTCAATTCCCATGTTATTTGCAAAAGAAACTATCATGTAAAAACCAATATAAAAGAGAGGAACTACGTAGTTGTGGAGGATGGCAGTGGTAGTTCGTAAATTGTATGTCATTTGTAGAACAGGGAATTAGATCTTGTTGTGTAGGGAAGGAGGAGCTGTGCACCAGCGAGATGATCCCTAAAGGGAACCATTGGAGCCAACGCAACATTATTTAATGAATTTGTAGCAAGACTTCTGAAATGAATTTCCTTGGCATTAAATTCTGAATTCTGGTTTCTACTATGAAATGAGTTTATTTGGCAATCACTTATGAGTAATTTTGTTTCTCTATAATGTTTAATATTGTGATTTAAATTGCTGCAAGGACAACGAGCTGAATGGTTGGGCCCACCAACCAGTCTGTTGCCCCAAACCTCTTAACTTTTATTTGTTGCATTTTAGTTTGCTTGGGGTGAGTGTGATCTTATATAATTTCGCAATTTCATTTCATAGCTCTTCTTTCAGTCATTTCATTTTCAATTTCATTCCAAAAGCTTTATTTTATTGTTGTGGTTATTTAAATTTAATATCAATTCTTTTGGATGTATTTTCATAAAGGCTGAACTAAAGTAAACGATGAATGTTTTAATTGCGTCTCTTATTTATTCTTAGAAAGATCTACCCTGATCCCATTATTGCGTAACAAAGTTTATTTCCAGGATGCAATGGTGAAATAATTGTTGAGCAAGAATTTTGGTTAACATAACTTAACATGTACTCATAATTTCCTTTGAATATTATATGAGACATATTCCTGCACTTTTGTAGAAAAACATTTATTCCTGCACTGTTGCAGTAAAACATTTATTCCTGCACTTTTGAAAGTAGATGCTCGGATCAACATAAGGAAATATTGTGAATCTTGTTGACAAAACGCTCACATAACTCTTCATTATAAATAAATGTTGCATATATTATAAGGAAGTATTTAATAAGATCAGGGTAAACAACATGAATTATATATTGGTTCTTATTGCATATTTCTCTTACAACTAAAATACTAAATTTTCTTTAAGAGAAGCAGTGCATTATTATTTTGATTCTTCTTAAAGCATTCAATTATTTCCTTAGATTAGTTGGAATGAAGTTGTTGTGTGACTTCTAGTTTAAATTCATGTTTGCAACATAACAAATGTTTTAAGAGGTTTCACATTCTTTATTTCTTGAATCACTTTCTTTTGAATGGGGCCTACATTCCCTTATCCCCTGGACAATTGAGGAAGACTTACTGCAGGAGTCAACTCAACCCAGAAGAGGAGCCAAAAGTAGATTCCCGGAGTGTATTTACTTTGCTTTAAAGAGTCTTGTTTATTTTTCCTAAATTATGCTCCTTTTGAATTTCTTGCAAGAGCTTGGTTTTTATTTAACAAATCCCTGAGGTCGTATTATGGCATATATTGTGTTACGCCTCTAAGTTTAGTTACCCGGATTGAAAAATTAAATGTTGGTGTAAATCTTGCATTTATATAGCCCGACATGTTCCACTATTGGAACTAGTGCCTCACTATTGTAAATGTGTAATTGAATCTTTCACCTAATATTGAATCTCATTGAGCCAACACACAATTTTGGTGGCTTTGGTGCTTATCTTGTTGAATGTTTGTTGCATTTGTTTTTCATGAATCATTGTTATCTCATGAATTAATTTTTAGGTTAATCAACGAATATTTCATTGCTCTCATGTGCCTTCCCTAGGATAGTACTATTAATTTCCTTAAGGGGAATCATTCTTTTCTCCCTTCGTGAAAGTCTCCTTTTACACATTGCAATTGTTGCATTACAATGCCAACTTTCTTGCTAATTCAAAGGTTATGTGGATAATATCTTATGTTATTCATGGAAACCAAGGTGAAAATTATATTTGTGGTGGTTGGGCCGATACTCCAGATGGGGCTTCTACTCCAAACAATGTGAGATCTAATTGAGACTTCACATCAAGGAGAGCCTTGTATGTTAGCGGTATTTGACACCACCAACATTCTGGAACTAAAAGGAGGGCCATATGACAAGCTGTGCCCATTGAGTCTATTTTGGATCTCTTATATTTAATGGCTCATCGTCAAATCATATTCTTGGGGTGTTTTTCCAAAATATCCAATGGTTAACTTTTAATCCCCGATGAGCCTCTTTATGGCTTGTCTCAATTGAAGTTTGATGGTGAGGATGGAACATCCATAAAAAAGCACATTTATGATTTTCTTAAGTTTTGTGAATATTATGAAATTGATGATGAAGATATTGCTTGTGTTCTCTTCTTCCTCACTCTTGAAGGTTGTGTTAATTGATGGTGTCATACCTTACCATCTGCCTCTATTCATTTTCTTGATCAATTTCTCAAGGAGTTTCAACAAGCTTTTGATAGGTATGATTTCTGAGTTGTTTATAAAAGAATTAATCAAATTAGAATAGAGCCTAATGAATCAATTGAGGATTTTTCTAATAGATTCCTTCACTTATGTTGCGAGTTTCCTGAAGAAGATATAGATTGGGATTTCTTTAAGAAGAAGTTTGAACAATTGGTTTGAATCTCTTTTAATCAGTTTAAATCAAAACACCTCGATGTTTCTACTCTCCTAACTCTTGTAAATCATCAGAAACCACTAATTTCAGAGGAGGAACCTCTATTCCTTTTGTTCATTGTCCTCCTCCTTTTTTAGTACCAATCATGATTCTTATATATATTAGTGTTGATGCCATGAGTTATAGAAATCAAATTCCTTATCCATCTCCTCAACCTTCTTCCACTTTCCATGATTCAGATCTAATGGAGGAAACCTTAGAATGGTTCATGAAGCCTCATGTAAAGCTTAATCCTTCCATTCCTCAGGATGATATGTACACTCATAACCCCAATCTCGAATTTGATTTTGACATTTGTCCTCCTCTATCATCTCATTCTGATAACTCCTTGTCCCTTGATCCACTCGACTAGTCTCTTTTTGTAGATTCTCTATTTTCTAATCCAAACAATGATTAGGTGCAAGATAGTCATTCTTCACAAGTAGAGGAGTAGGAAGGTGAGGATACTTTTGATATTCCTCCTCTTTTTCAAAATACTCCATGTCAAGATAATGTTCTTCCATCCTTGGTTGATTTTGAATCTAGGAATCTTAGTAACAAATCAAATGAATTTGATTTGCTTAATCAATCTGAAGTTTTGGATAACCATAATTCTGATGATTCTAATTCTATTAATGAATGTGATGATTATTTCTCAAGTGGACTAATTGGTCTTTCGATTTCTTGAGAAGATTTGAAATATTTCGACCTTGAATCTGATTGGGTCCAAGAATATGTTCTTATGGAAATTACCTCTTCAACTCACTATACCTTGTGGTCTACTATCTCTAATGCATTAACTTGTGAATAAGATACTCCATGTTCTTAAAGTTTATCATGTAATGAGATGGATTTTGAATTGACACAAGGTAGTGAGGTTATCCATGGTGAAGATGAGGGTAAATAAATCATTGAGTGTCTATTCCATCCCTTGTCATTTCTAGTCTTGCATGAAGAAAATCCTTCTATTCAGTTACTCAGGAGATTGATCCAATTTATCCATTCTTAGAAGAATATTACTATTTGAGTAACCTGTTTATTCCCAATCAAATTAGTGATGTAGGTGGCTACCATTAGGATAGTAATGGCCTTATTGAAATTATTGATAGTAGTTGTCCACACACAAAGCATGATCTAATCCAACCTTTGAAATATGATTCTTCAATCTTCAAAAGTTTCGGGGATTATCAGGGAGTCGACGCATTTCAACTTACGTTGATGGTTATGTCAGGTTCTTATGACTCTATTAAGGTCCCTGAACTAAATGATATCTATATTTTGTCGCATAATTATTTCCTTTGCATGATTTCGCTAGATGAAAATTACTTCCTGAAAATTGTGTGGTATTTCAAATATAGTTTTTCTAATTTCAAGGTTTGATTCTCGACCAGATTGAAAGTCTTTTTTTAGTTGATTCATCTTCATGCAAATATATTGTATCAAACTCAGGTTTGGAATGTATACCTATCATGGATGTACGAAGCTGTGAAGTTGATCATTCTAAAGATTATAATTGGCCAAAGGATTCATGTATATCAGATATTGTTGAAAGTAATGAGGTCTTATTCCTTCTTGTGAATATTCTGATCCTAATTATTTTCTTCATGACACAAAACATCCTCTTCAGTGTCAATGAATGCTTGTGTTATTTTCTAAATCAAGCTCCTCTTTTTCATCCACTACATCTTGACTGGTTTCATGTGTTTTCCATATTGGCATTCCTTCTTAATGATTATGACACCAATCAAGTTTGTAGTAAGTCACAAGTACATGGTTTGTCAAATTAAACATATGAGGAAGATGATTCTTTCATTCAAATAATTTGTAGAGATGTTCAAACTCATCTATATTTGTTGTTGTCTCCCAATCGAGAAACTTATGCCTTAATCAGGCCATTTGATCATGGTTCTATTCTAACAACTGTCATTCAATTGATCATTCTCTCACTAGTGTACCTAATGATGGTTGCTTTACATCAACTGATCTTTATGGTTTATCATCTCAATATTTAGACACTTGTCAAGAAGTTGAGGCACTTCAGCCTTTGCTGATGGTTATTTCAGGTTCTCACTATCTTGACAAGCCTTTTGAATACGATTAGACTCATTTTCCCTTATAAGATTCTCGTCCTGATTCCATGCCATTAATTGAGAAATTACCTTCTCAAGGATTTTAGTTTTTTTGAGAGGATGTTTTTAAATTTCAGGATCCTATTTATAATCAGTTGGAGGCATCTTACTTAGCAAGCCCATTTGCTAGAAACAAGTTTCAACTTCTTTTGATGTTTGCTAAGAGAGACAATACAGATGCATGTGCATTCATAAGAAGCCTTCTAGGTTTATTTCATTGTTACTCTCGTTGAAAAGGTAAAGTTGTAGGTTGGTTAAGGATCACACATCTTTCTACATCTATAAAATACCTTCAACATTTTGTGCAGGCTTTTCAAGTTCTAATATTTTCCATTGCACATTTTTATGTATCGGTTTTATTGCCCCTATCTTTGTCATTGCAGGCTAGGAACAATGGTGTCATTGGAAACATCATTACGGTTAGCCTTGACCTTCTTTCTTATTAGGTTAGGAGTATCTATAGTTTCATTTAGTTTCCCTTGCATTGCATCCACCCTCCTTTCCTGACCTACATCTAGTCTTTTCATTTGTTTTGTTTTCGTGTTTTTGTCTTTCATGGTGCTTTTGGATTTAGTCTCTAGTTTCCTATTTTTTTGTTTTATTATGTATTTATTATGTGTTTAATTAATAAGGCTTTGCATGAAAGATATTTCTTTGGCTCAAAATATGATGTGGAAAAAATTGAAAAATGGAAATCGTGATGACGGACAATTCTTGGCTTATCCGTTGCCTCTTCTCTATCTCGGGTTTACATATCTTTTAAGTCGATGATGTCTGAACGAAAAATATGATTCGTTCTAGACAAAAAGCCTTTGGTCAAACTATGAAGCTCGTACCTTTATTAGGATGTTTGTTCTGACCTAGCCTTGTATTGAATGATGTTTTGACATGTCAACTTGACCGAGTAGAGAAGGGAAAGGAGAAAACATTTAAAATGAGCATGTATCTTTTAAATCCATTAAAACAAGGAATAACCTCTTCTACTCGTAATAAGTTAGGATCCCTCTTCCACAATGGTAAATAAATAAGTGAATAAGCACAATTCTATGAAATAAATAAATAAAGGGTTAAAGAAGAGAAAGGCTCCCTGCGCAGAGAGGTTAAGCAAGCAACTTTGCTGGGGTACTATCATCAGAGGAATTTTGAGGTCGAAAATGGGCCTCCTAAGAAAAATGTACAACCAAAATAAACTTTATAAGAACCAATAGGATTCAAGATGATGATGTCAACCATTGGGGATGATTAACCATTTTTGGAGTAAAAGAGTAAAAATATTAAAAAATAATAAAATAATAAAACTACTTTTTCAACTTGTCTCCCTAATGTTTTACTCAAATTTCAAGTGGGATTACTTGTTAGATTAAAATTTAGTTCCTCATCTAAAGAGTAACCATGTTGCATACTTTCGATGGACCTTGTTACATGAAAAGTTTGAAATACATGAAAAACGTGATTGTAATCATGTTTTTCATGTATTTCTCATTTTTCATGTAGCATGGTCCATAGAAGGTATGAAACATGGGTACTCCTTTGATGAGGAATCAAATTCTGCATCCAACGAGTGTTCCCACTCAAAATTTGAGTAAACCCATAGGGAGATAAGTTGAAAATACGAGTTGAAAAAATAGTTTTTTCTTTTTTCCCAATAAAATTTGATGATGTAATCTAATATTATTTTATTATTTCCACTATTATTTTATAATTTCCTTAAGAGGACCATTTTAGACCTCAAAATTTGCCTAATGCCAGACCTGTTAGTAGCGAAGTGATGCTTGTGTTTCCTTGAGGTGACTCCGCTGGGGTACTATTCAAGCTTGCTTGTAGCAGAGAAATTCCAAGGAATGTGCTTAAAATCTCGATATATTTATAACCCTTCTCCCCTATCGAACAATTGAGGCATGAATAGTCTTATATTGATGTGTTTTAAGCCCAACAAAAAATATAGGGGAATTGGGATAGTGGAAAATCCAAGGTAACATATATGACGAACCAATACTTCCTAAAAGGCTGAGGCCGTGCATTTAGAGAATTAAACCTAAGCAAAGAAGATGGAGTTCTACGAGTGTGTAATCAAGTGTTGATGCTACAATCAATACCATCCAAAATTTTGCCTACACTTGAATTTTGGAGCCTATTGAGGATATTACGATCTTTTGTTTCATAATCCCTTCATGGTTGATTGATGTTTTCTTCTTAGGTTCTACTTATCAAAGTCACTTGCTCACTTATGCAAAGACTTGGTTGAACTCATGAGTGCACTTCATTTATGCAAGAATAAACAAGAATATCACTATCCATCAAGACAATGCTTATGTGATGTTCAAGTCATGTTAACAATCACTGTGCACTTTCGTTGACAATCTCCCTCACTTTGGTTGTGTTTGTACTTCTACTTCGTGAGTTTTCTCAACTATCGCTTTTGCACATTATCACTTTCACAAGTGTCACTTTTATGTTCATGACTGTCTCTTTTGCTCATTTTCACTTTAATAAGTGTTTTTTTCTTGTTATATTTGTTCTGGCATGTGTTGTTTTCAAGGTCGTTTGCATTTTGTAGGTGTCATATTCATGTTTTCTTCCTATCACAAGTGTCACTTTTGTTGTTTTCACCCCTGCATGTTTCAAAACTTTGTGTATCACCAAAGTTAGTTCCGACACACTCTCTTGCATTAGATGGTCTTACATGTAATCAGAAACTGCATCAAACACATTCCTACAACTTAATGCACCTTTTGATCACAATTGTCTCTTCTGTCGTAACTTGTGTTCCAAATATCATAATGTATCATTTAAACCATCACAATTAGAAATAAGTGTCGCTTTGTTATTGTTTCAAGGTGTGATTGTTATCCATGATTCATGTGTATCCTTTTGGATTGTATTGATTGTTTTCATGTGTGTGACCCAAGTTTGTGTCATGTTCGGATGCATTTCCCCCTCTTACTCTACTGGTGCCACACTTAACCATTTTGGATCCCATCTTGGATCTCCTACTCAGTGCAACTTGTGAAGGAATTATCCCTCTATCCAGGTGATGAGCTTAACCTATTCATGAACCTCAAGGATGCAACCCGAATCACCAAGACTATTATGCACTTGACCTATGAGAATAACAAAATGCAAGAAATACAAAATAATATTGCAAAAAACATAGAAATATCACATGAATTGAGACAAGTTGCAAATATATTTTATTATTAAGAAGTAGAACACGATGTTCACTTGCTTCTTTGAGGGGGCAACCTCCAATAGAGCATAGCTCAATTACAATAAAATTTCATGCTTCTTCCCTTTCTATATAAGATTATTTATAGCTTTATGACATCCAAAACCTTAACTACTAGTGGTCCCTTCTATAACACTGGTTAACCACTTTATTTATTAACTATGTATCACTTATAACTAATTGTGGTCCCTTTTCTATTAGGTAGGTCAACCACTTACAATTATTATTAATGTAGATAACCGATTACAAGATTTATTGACTCAAATAACTAATTATGACTCTAACGAGCCCCCTTGGGCTTATTACATAAATAAAGGGGTTAGGGTTGGACCCTAACATGCCCTCCCCCATCAAAAGAAGCCTTCTACTCAAGGATGAAGCCATGGAAACTGTTGAAGAATAGTGGCTAGTTCCCATGTCACATATTCTGGAGATGTGTCTTTCCACTTAATGAGGACTTCCTTGATAGTGCGATTGCAGAGATGTATTTCATGAGTATTGAGGACCTATTCAGTTTGGAGCCAAAGTGAACCTTCCTCATCCAATTCTGGTAGACTTGTTTGAACCTTGCAATTGTTCCCCACAATTATAGGCCATTTTTTCACATCTGGTCAAGAGGCCTATAAACTAGATCAATCAATATCCATGAACAACTTGTCATCATCCCTACATAAAGCCCTAAGTATGAATCTCTCAAACCCCTAAGTTTCTTACCTTGACTACCACATTCTAGTCATTTTGAGGCCCAACATACCCTGGACATTTAAGGACCTGTGTTCAGCAGCAGGTTGCTCAATTCTGCACCTGCTCTAATCAGAGTAGGTTTGCCCTTGTTTGGGGTTCACTGATTCTAAAAATTTGGGAAAAATAAAAAGAATCTTGAAGCTTCCTCTTCCAGAATATTCGAGGAGTTGTTACAACCAATTACCTTGGATAAGAACTTTGAATCCTATCTTCCATACCTTGGAGTTTCACCTCTTATCCCTTGAGCTCATCCTACCATCAAGAGTGGATCTCAAGCCTAGATTTCTAAATGGATAAGAATTCCTAAACTACCATCCACAAGCTAGAGTTTGGATTTTGGAGACTAATCATACCCTTATGCCACTGATTTGATCATAAAAGAGTTATCATTCCCATGCATTAGGGTGGTTTTGAGGTGTACATTGTGGCGAGGAAGGACAAGTCAACTTGGGAGGATCTATACAAGATCAACTTCCACTTTTGGTTGTAAACTTTCTCCCTTTAATATTAACCGTTTTCCTATATGTGTTATGTTATGTTTATATACATGTGTTTCAATGCTTTGCTGATCCATTGAATATAGTGATTGGATAATGCTACATAGATGTCGTAGATATTTGGCTTGTGTTATTTTTTTTATGTAGGTTGTAATTATAGAGATTGGAGCTATGATTAGAGCTTACAAGCGAAGATGAGAGAAGAGCTTGCGATGGATCACAAGTAAATATCTTTCCATTCTCCATTTATTCTAAGGAAAACTTTATAGTATTTGATTTCTGTTGTTCTAGACCAAGCCACTACATCTAGGGAAGATACTTTTGTCTGCAACCATAGATTCTGCATAAAAAATTGGTGACTCTAGTGGAGATTGATTCATTCCCTTAGTGGTTTCCTTCATTTTTTTCCCTTGTTACACCTCTTGAACAGACCTCCAGTGTCTCATTTAGCTTGAATTGACCCTAGGAAGACCTTTCATTGAGTTGCATTTGATTTTTTGTGTCTGAAACTCCTTTTTCCTTGATCAACGCACCCTCTAGTTTGTTGACATAGCGTTATAGAGCACCCTTGGCCTTCTATGTATCTGTGTTGTAGAGCACTGATAACTTCTTTGCACCTACACTAACCCCTGTTCATGCAAAAAAATGCCTTTTCATGGTTTTATGTCTGATTGACTTGATTACAGTTGGTCCTCCTTATGTCCCTAAGTGTGTTTATCCCTCTCAAAAGCCTTCATCTTGTTTTCTTTTGGTTTTGAGTGCCTTTGATAAGAATTTGTTTGGGTTTTACTTTGTTCTTCTCATTAGGTCATTAACAAACTGATTTCTTAAACATTATATTTCTTGAAGGAATTGGTGCTTCAGTCATTGTTCTGAAAAGTGTTTTTTATCAGTGATTAAGTGAAAATATTAGTTTTCATCAGAAAATTAAGTGGCTTTGAAAAGAAAAATCTTATGCATCATGCATTGCATTAGGGGTTTTGTGAGTGAAAAATTGTAGTTAGAAACAACTGCATTAGGGGAATTTCTTAAAAATCTTGTTTGTTTCATCTTGTATGCTGCATATTCTTTGTTCTCTTCCCTCCCATATATAGATTTTCATTGAATTGAAAAGTTTCATTTTATCATGCTAGCATACATTTTAAAATATTCAGGTAAATTCATGGGAGACTTGAAAACCGAAACTTAACTCAAGATAAACATTAAAATTTACTGAATCAACCTAAGGAACATTTGTAACATTAACACAACCATCTAGAGGTCTAGGCTAGAGACGTGTTTCGACGTCTATAAACATAGGAGTTGTTGTTTATTTCTAGTGTTTCATTTTGGGGGTGATATCTCATTCCACGTACATAAGTGTATCATACCATTCTCCACATATCTCCAGGTATATTAAATGGCACTCCATGCATGAAAAGTATATGGGAGTGCTTCCATCATACAATTACGCACTAGAAAACACTAACACGGAGTGCACTTCCATGTATTGTTGAGTATATTTTGGAAGTCAACCATAGGTTACTATCCTCGCCATAGGTAACTGAGTAGGCCTTCTTGTACACTGTGATGCACCGAACACAACATTTAGGGAGATTGCCTGCTTGTATGTAAATCCTTGGTTCTCCAAGGTTGTACATTACAGTTCAAAGTTCTTGGTAAGCCTTTATGGCTAGTTTACTCTCTTTGATTTATTTTTTGTGTTAATTGTTAAAATTTATTAATCTAACATGGAAGAACAAAACCCTTTACCCCCTTGTTCGTGTAGAATGCAAAATAAGCCTCCTCTTATACTGGAGGCAACTCTTGGCTGTCGTTAGAAGCATAAGAAAACACAAACTATCGAATCTAGTAGGGGATATTACTTCTAGTCCTTCATCTAAGGTAGATTCACCATAATCATATTTTCCTATTAGTACAAATCTAAAGGTTACCTCTCCATTAGTTGGTGAATCTGACATAGTTGAAACCGAAGCACTTGAAATTTATTTACCTGAGCTTATTGAACTTAAAATTCTCGTTTTAGAGATAAGTCAAACTAAGGTTATACAACCTGAGGTACCTCATCCATCTACACCTATCAATTTAGGACCTTGTCATTCTCTTCCTCTGTCTCGGACACAACCCCAAACTATATATCTAGGACCCAACGGTGAACCCCTTCTAGATGGTTTTGTGAGTATCGAAGAGATTCCATAGGAAGAGCCTCAAACCTCCTCTTCCATTCAAGCATGGGCTCATTTTTATTAGGCTCATCCTTTTCCATCTCCTCATACTGCATTTTAGCCTCCTTTGTTTGATTCTTTTCCTTTCAACTCACCTTTGATTTTCCCTTGGAAATTGTCTTTGGGATTAACCATGACTGAGTCTGCTATGATTTCTCGACCTATATCTGCTACCATGGCTGAGAAAACCCAATTTGAAACCTCATCCATGTTTGTAACAACACAAGAGGCACATTTGTATGGTGGCTCGTTCGTCCTGCCTGGTTACCAATCCTTGTTTGGTACCTTCACTGGTGCAACATCTAGTCCATGGAACTCTCCCATGGCATCTACATCTGGAATTCCATTTGGAACTTTGTTAATGAGTGCTACACAGTCTGATCCTCTCCCACCATCTACACCTACAGTTCAACAACATGTTGGCCTTATATCAGTGGACATGGTTATTTACAACAACCCAATTCATCTCCTATTGGGAACCCTCATCTTGCGGGGCAGTTTCCTCCGTATTACCCTCCTCTTTCAATACGGGAGAAACATGTTGTAGGTTCATTTTCATCTCCTCAAGTTAGTTCTCAACCTCAAATGATTCCTCTCTATTCGGGAATGGTTGCTAATGTTTGGAAACTTATTTTTCCCATTAAACTTTGATCAATTGTGGCTTCATATTTAGCCTCTCAACCTATTCCATCTACCCCTCATATTTTTGTTCAACAACCCATATCTCAACCTACTCAAACACAAATGAACGTGAGCCAACCTTTATAGGATGTACCTTTAACTCAACCCATTCCATTGGTATCTGGCACATACCAAGCCATGTATACCCAACCTCTTCAAGGTAACTTACAATCACAACAGTTTGGGCAGGCCATTATTCAAGCTTAGATGGGTTAGAATGTGTATGGTATGGCACATTTACAACCAAAACCGAATCCACCTTATGTTGGGATGATGCAAAATCCCATAGGGAAACAATATCCACCATATCAAGGTATTCCTAGGATGCCTTACGATAAGCAAGTCAAACTCAATCGTTTCAACCTTTGCAAGGTCATCTTGGAGATGGATAACAGGGTTATGTGTATATTGGCTATCAAAATCCTCCCTATCCCGAGACAGAAAAACTTGTTTCTTAGACTATCCCATCTTATCCAGGATATCCTCCACTAGACCTTAACAGGGAGTTTCCCTTCCTAGAAACTCTCAAATTTCCGGATTTTACTGGGCTCACCAACGATCCCATTTCTCATTCTCCTTGGTGGTTAGTTATTCTTACCAAGTTTCCTTTTGATATTCCTAAATTCAATTGAAATCCTAGAGAAAACCCATTCACACACATAATGACTTATCATTTGTGGTGTTCTCTGAACTCCCTCAATGAGTATTCTATTTGTTTACATCTTTTCCAGCGTACATTCACTGGTACAGAACCTAAATGGTATATAGAATTACCTCAAGCTTCATTTGATAAATTTAGCGCCTTGGATACGACATTTCTAACACATTTCCATTTACCCATTAGGTATGAGACTCACACAAAACTCTTAACCAATTTCAAACAGAGTAATACCGCTCACATCTCTGATCATATTCATGAGTGGTGACACTATTGTCATTTGGTGAAGACTTTCGTTCCTGACCAATTGTTAGCTGAATGCTTCATTAAGTATCTATTTCGATTTATCACAGAAGACGTAGCCAAAGGTAGAGTCGTAACCGAAGAGTAGGTAATCGCTCGTACCCAGTCTTTGGATCTCATCTATACCCAATCTGGCACGATGTATGATAATATACCAAATTATCCATGACCTACCAATATTATTTCTCAAACTCCTGATAAAGAATCACAAGCTGCTGATGGTGTGATTGGTTCTACCAACCACTAGTTGACAAGTAAACCATCTGGTTCAACTCTTGTTGTCATTGCTCAAAGCCATCCTCCCACTCCTATAACTTCTAATTTTGAGATCAATGTCGTTCATTCATCTAAAGGGAAATATCTGCAACCAAGAAGTAAGAAGAAAGGAAAAGGAAAGAAGAAAAAGGACAATTCTCTGTAGGAGAAATGTTGGGATAGGGTCCATAGGGTCAATTTTGGGTTAGTTTAATCAAATTTTGAATAGAATTTTGTAAAAAATGTAAAGTCTCCATGAAATGTGGAAGTGGAGCACGCAACTAACTAGGAGTCAAAGGGGCTTTATCCCCTTGTATGGGTAAGTGATAGGATGGTTTTGAGACTCACCCATAGGCTGCAGGCCATGGTATTGTATTAGAAGTGCTATAAATATTTGAGTCATAGCGAGTTTAGAAGGATAAGTTTTTGTGAAGAACAAACGTAAGGGAAAGTGCTAAGGAAGAAAATATCTGTTTTCCTGTACTTAGACGAAAGGGGAAGGCTCCTACAACTGAGTGTGTGGAGACCTTGGCAAGTCCATAGCTGAGTGCGCAGGCCCCTGCAGCTGGGTGCACAAGGCAGAAGAGTTTGTAAATTGAATGTTGAATCTAATAATTACTGTTTTGCACCAAATATCTTGCATCTGTGCCTAGTTCTTAATTATGTTCAAGTTTATGCATTGTTTCTTAATGATATGTTTTATATGAAGTAAAGAGTATTCTCTACGTGAATCTATCAAATCTCTAATATCTATGCATGAAATGAGTAATGAACTGTTTTCACGAAGGTAATAAGTAAATCTGTTATGATAACTGTTTGGATTGGGTAGATCTCCATGAAGGCAGATCTAGGGTTGTTATTTACTGAGAGAAAGTTACGAGTCCGCTTCTTTTAGGTCCGAAAAGCCTGATCATAGACCTTCATGAAGGTGTGTGAGTCGTTTGATAGAGTTGTAGTAGTGGACCATAGGAAGATACATATCTGCGCGAAGGCATATCTAAGCTACAACGACTTCATAATACACCTCACACGGTCTCTGGATGTAGAAACCTGGTTCTAGCATCCCCCAATACTGCTTCGGGTGAGACTACAGCCTGCGCTATGAAAGTTGTTTCCGAAAGGGCCAACAATTAGGGTTTTTCTAGTTGGCACAAATAACTCTGAACTTGGGTCAGGCCCCCTTAAGCCAACAAATGGTTCCGTTGCCGGGAGTGGGATCTATATAAGAGATGTGTGATAATGGTTTCCTACAAAGAAAGATATTGAGAAGTGGATTGACCAAAAAGTGCACGTGTTTGCGGCTCAAGAGATCAGGAGCGCTAAATTATCCAAGGAGTAGTGGTTGCAGAGATATTTATACACATACGAGACTGAAGAGTTATTTTGTTTCTTCCTTGATGAACTACTCGAATGGTTGTCTAAATCGACAGATAGTCAAGGGACGTGGAGGCTTGACGACCCTATAGTGTGGATTGTGGAACTAGTGCAATGTTTAGAAGCATCAGGAAGCAACATCACGCGGGCTGTGGATCATTAGATTGATTGCACCCTTGGAATTTTTGTGACTGAGTTCATGATTGATAGAAATATCACCTATAAAAGTGGAATGTAGGCTCTTCAAGGGATTGTGAGGTAAGTATTTGAAATCATTAAAGACTTGGATTAAAATGTTGTTATGTGAAGAGATGGTTATGAAGTTACCTTGATGTTTGGGGCTATGCGAAGTGGGAAATTCTTTAGAAGAAAAAAAGGATTGAGCTCAGAGTATAGTCCGCTCATTGAACTCCCTTCAAGTGGCGACGAAGGGACGATGCTGACTACACCGCGAAGTGCAATTCAGTTAATTAAGTAGGGTATCCTGAGAATACCTCATCCATCCACTCCACCTCCACCTCCACCTCCACCGCATACACCTCCACCTCCATCTCCACCTACACTTTCACTATTCAACATGGCGAACACGATGAAGATGCCAGCTTTTAAAGGGGTAGGGAGCAAAGACCCTGAACAATTCTGGTTTGTTGCAAGAGCTGTATGGATGGCACAACAGATTATGTATGATAACATAAAGAAAGTGTAGTTTGTCACAACCTTACAAGATAGAGAATTGACATGGTACATCAAGTACTGCACTGACAACCCCACCACGACATTGGCAGAAACCCGACAAGCTATGAACAAGGAGTTTAGGAAGTCTAAGTCAGAGGCACAGTTAGTGACTGAGTTTAAAGAAATTTGACAAAAGATAGATGAGACACCTTGGGATTTTGATAAAAGGTTGAAATGCTTGATCATGCAAGCCAATATGGGTATTACAGATTCCCAACATTGAGACTGGTATAGCCCATCACTTTTGTCGCACTTAAGATTTCTGTTGTTCCAACAAAAGATAGAAACACAAGCAGAAGCCTTAGAAATCACGATGAGGCTGGAAGCCTCTCCCATATAAGATACAAACCTTGGAGTACAATAGATTCACTCGTAGCTGGAAGGCTTGCACTTGGAGTTGCAGAGCCTGAAGAAAGGAAAGGAAGCACAACTGAAAGTGCGTGCTGAAGTCTGGTGCTTGAAATGCAAGGGCCATGGGCACAATAAGGACCATTGCCCAGTCTATTAGAACTATCTTATTGGGGCAGGGTGTGTCCCCCTAAAACTAGAGAATAACGTTGGGCCGAGCGCGGGAGCTGTGCCATGGTGCGCTATCTGTCAGGTTATAGGACAACATGCGACTAATAATTTCCATTTACTAGAGAAGTTTGTATAAACCCCACAATAGTTGTTTTGCAATTTATCTAAATATGTAGGTCATGATGAATGCCATTCTAGAAGTTATGAGCTAATGATGGATAAAATCCTACCTATTGAATGCAGGCAGAAAATTAACCTCAGGATCAGGGCGTAGGAGCAGCGCGTGGAGGATTCCAAGGTCGTGGACGAGGAAGTGGGGGCGGAGCTAGCCAAGGACGTGGGCAGATAATTTGCTATAACTGTGGCGAAGAAGGACACTTCGCACGAGTTTTCCCAAACCCCACGCATCCACCATGTCAATATTGCAGAAAGTTTGACCGTGTGATAGAGGAATGTCCGATCCTCATGGCGAAGATGTAAGAAATGAAGACGCAACCCCAACATCCTATGTACAACATCTAGATGATGAAGGAAGAGCCTCGTGAAGAAGATCAAAGCATAAATAGAGTCACAAGAAGTGGTATGGCCATTGGTGCAGATAAGGGCAAGCAGACTGACATTGATGGGTGGGTGCACAAGGCTGCCGAGAAATAAATAGACTTTTACCTTAATCGCACTAAAGAGAGCTTCATGGAAGCAAAGAAGAACTTCCTTGAGGCCTCTAGCTCAGGAAGCCAGGAGAAAATTTCGGAAACTAGTACGACACAAGGGGTAGATCCTTTGGTATTAGCTACTTTTCTAAAGGCTTGTACGAAGTTACTGCGCATGGGGCGTGAGAAAAATTGGTAAGCATAAGAAGCCAATGGGGCATGAGATGAGGTTGACCATGCAAATAGGAGAATATGAAATGGAACAGGTAATTTTGGATCTGGGATCTAATGCAAATGTCCTGCCTAAGCAGACATAAGAAAGGATGTGGATACTTGCGTTGCAGTGGTCTCCTATTCAACTTCGCATGGAAAATCTATAGAATATTATTCTGATGGGACGCCTATATGATGTAGTAGTAGATATTGAGGGTGCTAGCGCATTGGCTGACTTTGAGGTCATTAAAATAGTGGATGATAGCAACCCGTACCCTGCGCTACTAGGAATTAACTGGGCTTTTGATATGGATGTGGTAATCAACTTTAGTAAGTGGAATATGACGTTTGAATGGAAGGCGCTCAGGGAATTAGTGCCACTAGACCCTACTAAGGGAGAGCATTATACTGAAACTGTTCGCGACCTTGTGGAAGATGATGATGACCTAGATCGAATATACAATATCACAGGGTGAAATGAAGATTGGATCAATCCTACGACCGATGGACTAATTGCATGGAACAAGGATAGGTCCTGCACCTCAGACTTGGATGAAGAGCTTGAACACTGGCATAACCGGTTGCATAAAGCATCTATGCTCTGTTGCAATATGATGACCAAATCACTACGGTGTGTTTCAACTGAGGTAAGAAATATTCTACATTATGATGTTTTGACAAATGTGGATTTGTTTTTAGATGAAATTGAAAGGGAAGTACCTGAAGAGCATTGCTTCGAAGCACTAGAGTTGGCACTGCATGCTACACCTGCCTGTTGGTGGGGTACACACAAGGAGAGCTTCGCTGGATGGAAGGAATACAAAAGAATGATGAGATTAAGGTTCAGGTATGCTAATACCCGAATGGAAGAAAAGTATAGTGGGAAGGATGACCCACGCGATCATTTGGCATGATGGACTAAGGCTTGGGAAACAGATCCACAACCAAAATGGGGGCACATATTCTATCATGCCTTAGATACAATCCCGATGAATCAGTATTTGGAAATAGAGCTTCACCATGGGAAAACTGAATGTGATATCTTAAGAGAGAGTTTCTTATTGACTTTTAGATCTGAGGATGGGTTTGAATGCATTGATGAAGCACTCTAGGAGATAAAATAACTATATTCAGAACACCTAAGGAACTGGTCAAATGGGCTTAGCCGGATTGGAGTACACAACTGCACCAAGCGTTGGAATGTTACAATGTGATTGCTGAAGAGGAAGAAGAAGACACAGAAAATATTAACATTCCAGAGACAGAGGGACAATACAAAATTGAAGGACTGAAAGTTGAGAACCTGAATATATCAGAACCTTTGAAAACTAGACAAGTAAATATTGGATCCGAAGCGAGCCTAAGTTCGTGAAGATAGGAGACTATTGGGATGAAGATACAATCAATAAGGTGGCTGAACTACTGCACGAATACCAAGGTTTATTCCCAACAAAATTCTTGGATCTGAAGGGGATCGTAGGAGATTTAGGTGTAATGAAAATCACTTTGGAGCCTAACATGAAGCTTGTTAAGCAGAGACCTTATCGAATAAATCCAAAGTATAAAGAAAAGGTGCACCAAGAGCTTGATAAGATGTTGGATGCCAGTATTATGGAAAAGGTAGAGGAATCCAATTGGGTAAGCCCAACGGTTGTCCAAGAGAACAAATAGAAAGGCAAAACCATGATATGCGTAGATCTAATAAAGATGAATGATGCATGCGTGGACGATTCGTTTCCAACACCATTTATAGATGAAGTATTAGAGAATGTTAGAGGACAAGAGGCTTATTCATTTACTGATGGATTTTCAGGATACCATCAAATAAAGATCACGTCAGAAGATCAAAGAAAGACAACCTTCACGACGGAGTGGGGTTGCTTTCAGTATACAATAATGCCATTTAGATTAAAGAACACGCTTGCAATCTTCTCCTAGGTTGTCATCGCGTCGTTCAAAGAATTTATCCATAAATTTTTGGATGTTTATTTTGATGACTGGATTGTGTTTGGGTTGGTAAAGCACCATGTTGCGAGTCTGCGCCTTATGCTGGATACATGTCGAAGGTATCAGATCACGCTGAATTTGAAGAAGTGCATTTTTTGTGTGCCCTTTGAAATTTTTCTCAGCCATGTAGTATGTAAGCAGGGATTGATGGTGGACACTACGAAGATCGCTATGATTGTGAATTTGGAAGCTCCCCATAATGTAAAACAGCTGCACGTGACCTTGGGGCACAATGGGTATTATAGAAAGTTTATTAAGGAATATGCTCAGATAACCGACCTATGGAAAAATTATTAAAGAAAGATGCGATGTTTTGTTGGGATGAAGAATGTCAGCATAGTCTAGATGTGCTAAAGGAAAAGATGGTAATTGAGCCTATTTTGGTGTTTCTAGACTAGAAGAAAGAATTCCATGTGCTTGTAGATGCCTCTTGCATTGCACTAGGTACGATATTAACACAGGCAAGAGAAGGAGAAATTGATCATCCGATAGCCTTCACAAGTAGAAAGTTATCAAAGGCTGAGAAGAATTATTCCACTACAGAGCACGAAGGGCTAGCGATGGTCTACGCACTGCAAAAGTTTTGACATTATTTATTGGGTGAAAATTTTAAAATGTATACAGATCACTCTATGCTGAAGTAGCTGGTAAATAAGCCTGTGTTGGGGGGGGGATCTGCCGATGGTTATTTTTGTCTCAAGAATATGAATTTGAAGTGATTGTGAAGCCTGGAAGGCTAAATGCAGGACCAGACCATATGTTAAGGATTGAAACGAGAGAAGAACAAAATAGTTTGGAGAAAGGACTACCAGACACACAACTCTTTGCGGTGCACATTGCAGATGACCATTTTGCTGATATCATTCAATTTTTAACCACAGGTACAACTCCATAAGGATATTCCACTCAGAAGAAGAAGGAATTAGTAGTCCGCTCTGCAAATTTTTCAGTGATTTCAGGTCACTTGTATAAGATGGGAAGAGATGAAATACTGTGAAGGTACGTTCTAGAGTTTGATCATGGTAGTATCCTCGCCGAAGCACACAGAGGATCGACAAGAGGACACTACGTAAGAAAATAAACTGCACAGAAGATTTTGCGCACTGGGTTATGGTGGCAGACATTACATAAGGATTCTAAGGCGTACTGTAAGGTGTGCGATGCATGCCAAAGGATGGGAAAGTCTTCGTGACGAGACAAATTGCCTTTAAATCCTCAGGTTTCGTTGTAGGTATTTAATAAGTGGGCTATTGATATCATAGGCCCAATACAAACACCAGGGAAGAAGACGAGCACGCGGTATATTATTATTGCAACGAAATATTTAACCAGATAGGTAGAAGAACAACCAGTGAAGGATTGTACAACTACCACCGTCGTGAAGTTTCTGTTTGAATATGTCTTAGCATGGTTTGGATGCCTTAAGGTGTTGATGAGTGATATGGGTACACATTTCTTGAATGAAACGATCAACATGATGCTTGAATAATTCTAGTTATACCACCAAAAGAGAACACCCTATCACTCACAAGCGAATGTAACATTGGAAGCATTTAACAAAATCTTGGAGAATGCATTGACAAAGGTCTGCAACACACAGAGGAATGACTAGGATATGTGTGTACCAACAATAATATGGGCATATAGGATGACTTGCAAGAAGTTGACATGCCAAACACTGTTTAGGTTGGTCTATGGGATTGAAGCAGTGATTTCTATGGAATATAATGTGCCAAGTCTACGTATTGCAGCTTTGACAGCGATGGTAGATAACGAGACCTTGGAGGAACAACTCTCACAACTGATGGAGTTGGAAGAGGACCACTTTCTTGTCGACTTTCACCAGCAAGTAAAAAAGGAACGAGAAAAAGCATGGCATGATCAACATATTAAGCTGCATAGTTTCAAGGCGGATGATTTAATGCTTTTATATGACAACAAATTCATGAAGTTTCTGGGCAAATTTCAAATGCACTGGTTAGGGTCCTATGTTATTAAGGAAATCATGGATGGTGGCATAGTTCAGCTCGTGACACTGAATGGGTAGGCATTCCCTGGGAAAGTGAATGGAAGTAGGTTGAAACTATATATGGGGGATCCTGGGCCTGCGCAATGACTATATGGTTGTAGGATAGTCTTAGCTGTCCAGGAAGTTGCAAGGGAGTACGAGACTATAAACTATGCTGCCCGACAAGGAGAAAAATATAGAAATGTGGCTACGCAATGGAGGCAAGAGGTGCGACAGGTGAAGCTGTGATGGATGAGCTGTGCCACATGGGAAGGTATTGCGCAATCGATTCCAAAAATAGCTGTTAGAGTCACTATTCCTGATTAGATGGCAAAAATATCATTAAGAGGAGAGGGTAGCTGCCATTAATGCAAAAATCTTTGGAGATCTGCCACCGAAGATGCATTTATGATTCGAAAATGGAGGGAATGATCGGATTTGAATTCAAAACCATATATAAATTGGGCATGTTGGTATGTTGAAGAACACTTTGCATTCTGATGATTGTGTCTGAACCCTCTTATTCCCACTATATGAGTCGAAATTTTTGGGAGGAATTAGCTTCCAACCCAATATTTGCAACCTTACTTGAGTGGAACCAGAAGATCGTCCTTAAATGTATGTGCCAGTCAATTCTGAAGTCGCTGTTTCTAAAGCGGAAGGCCCTACTACAAAAAAGTTGGTCGAAGAGGTGAAGAAGGTTGTAGTACAAGGTACTGCGGAGCTGAATGCATTGAAGCAACAGTTCAATGAGCTCTGCCATAAGTCAAAAAGCCAACTGAGTGACTCGAGGGTGAGTCACCATATTTGTGTTGAGGGCCTGTTGGGATAGGGTCCCTAGGGTCGATTTTGGGTTAGTTTAATCAATCTTTGAGTATAATCTTGTAAAGAATGTAAAATCTTCGCGAAATGCGGAAGTGGAACGCGGAACTAAGTAGGGGTCAAAGGGGATTTAGCCCCTTGTATGGGTAAGTGATAGGATGGTTTTGAGACTCACCCATAGGCCACAGGCCATGGTATTGTATTAGAAGGGCTATAAATATTTGAATCGTAGCGAGTCTAGAGAGATAACTTTTTGTGAAGAACAAGTGTAAGGGAAAGTACTAAGGCAGGAAATCTCTGTTTTCCTGTACTTAGGTGAAAGGGGAAGGTTCATGCAGCTAAGTGTGTGGAGACCTTGGCAAGTCTGCAGCTGAGTGTGCGGGCCCTTGCAGCTGGGTGTGCAGGGAATAAGAGTTTGTAAATTGAATGCTGAATCTAATAAAGATTGTTTTGGACCGAATATCTTGCATGTTTGCCTAGTTATTAATTATGTTTAAGTTTATGCATTATTACTTAATGATATGTTTTCTATGAAGTAAAGAGTATTCTCTACGTGAATATGTCAAATCTCTAATATCTATGCATGATATGAGTAATGAACTGTTTTCATGAAGGTAGTAACTAAATCTGTTATGATAACTATTTGGATCGAGTAGATCTGCGCAAAGGCAAATCTAGGGTTGTTATTTACTGAGTGAAAGTTGTGAGTCTGCTTCTTTTAGGTATGAAAAGCCTGATCGTAGACCTTCACAAAGGTCTGGGAGCCATTTGATAGAGTTGCAGTAGTGGACCATAGGAAGATACAGATCTGCGCGAAGGCAGATCTGAGCTACAAGGGCTTCAAAATACACCTCACACGATGTCTAGATGTAGAAACCTAGTTCTAGCATCCCCCAATACTGCTTTGGGTGAGACTGTAGCCTGTGCTATGCATGTTGTTTCTGAAAGGGCAAAAAATTAGGGTTTTGTTGGTTGGCGTGAATAACTCTAAACTTGGGTCAGGCCCTATTAAACCAACAAGAAAAAAAACAATCAGTCTCTTGAAGAGAAGAGGAAACCTCATTACCCATGTCTAATCTATAATGAGGAGCATTTCAATCATAATTGTCCACACTAGGAAGAGGTGAATAAATTCCTTAAATCATTTGCTACGCCCACTATGTTGACAAACCCATTTCCAAATCAGGAGACCAATTTGGTTGCTCGAGACCCTACTTCCTCTAACTCGGTTTTGATGCTTTCCTCTACTAAGCCTAAAAATGATATTTTGGTGTCTACCCGAAGTAAGGACTATGGTAATGTGAATCCTCTGAATGGTCAAGATATTGATCAACCTACCAGTTCAACCAAATCTCCACTAGACTCCACCGATATTGAAAGGATTCTTGATATTTCTTTTTGAAAGTTGTGGAGTTGCCTCCTTAAGGGAAAAGGTTTTTATTATGCATATCTCTTCCTTGGAAAGTCATATGTACATTCCCGTAAGGGAAGGATCCGCGAATAAGTTATGTATGGCCAATATTCCTGTGGAGACCGACCAAGGAACCCTTCCGAAAGGGGATCCTTTTGCTTTTCCTTTCTTTGGAAACATTAGTACCACCTTGATGGCCACTTTGAATATTCCTGGATTAAATGTTGGACACCTTGTTTGGTTATGGTCCACTCCGAATATTCTGGATGTTCTTGAATCTTCTCAGATGAATGCTTTATTTCAAGGGCATCAAAATGGGTGTTAATTGTTCATCTTCTTTAAAAGAGAAATCTAGTATTCCTCTTTCCCCTCCCTCTTGCAATAAGAGATCTAAAAAAAAGAGAAAGAGGAATATGAAGAAGAAGAATAGTTCTATCCATGAATCATCACCAACCTTTGCAAGTCTTTTTGGAGATGAGCTCTCAGCTGCTGCAAGTCACGCTGGGGGCATAAGTCTAGTCACTACAAGTCATACTAGCAATTCATCACCAACCTCTGCAAGTCATGTTGGAGATGAGATTTCAGCTGGTGGAAGTCATGCTGGGGGCATAAGTTTAGTCACTGCAAGTCATACTAGCAATGGGTCACCTACCCATATGAGTCATATTTCTGTTGACTCACTTGCTTCTGTGAGTAGGACTAGGGGCATAAGTCTAGTCACTGCAAGTCATACTAGTGATGGATCACCTACCTCTGTGAGTCATATTTATGTTGACTCACCTGCTTTCGTGAGTAGGGCTGGGGGAACAAGTCCTATCTCTCTTGGAAAAGAGTCACTAACCTCTACAAGTCACGTTAGGGACTCTCTGCCAACCACTGCTAGTCATGTTGGTGGAAAGGATGTTGATAAGAAACCTAGGCGTAGAAGTTTTAAACCTAAGTTGCCTTGTAAGATATGTAAGGGAGACCATCTTACTCATTTGTGCCCTGGTATTCTAGTGGTACAAAGGATATGGTTCTTCTAATCATGAATCTGTTATGGTTTCTCAATAGTCTCATCAACCATTGGTTAATGAAGTGGTCGAGCCAATGCAATCTATGGCCAATTCCACTTCTCTTTTGTGGGGCGAAGTGCCTAACAACAGAGTCTTCTTGAGTTCTAGTACAAAGTATTCTAGTCTAGAGGGCATTTCGGTCTCTTCGAATGTACCCCCTCCAAATTCTAAAAGTGTCTCCTTTGATTGGGATAATCTTGTCGACCCTTGTGTTCCTTTTGTTGCACCTTTCAAAATAAAGGTTAGAGTTAATTCCACAAACATCTATCGATGTATTGTGGATGAAGGATCCTCTGCAAGTATTATATCCTCCTTGACTTGGAAATATTTGGGTTCTCCAAAGTTGTTGACATCTGATAATCAATTGTTAGCCTATGATAGAAGCCCTGATGAATCTATGGGTGTTCTTCCTCAATTTCCTATTATTTTAGGTGGGAAGATTGTATTAATCAATATGATGGTGGTTGATCACCCTTTAGACTTTAGTACGCTACTTGGGCATGATTTTGTCTATGATATGAATGCTGTGGTGTTTTCACTCTTTCGAGTGATGTATTTTCCTCATAACTGAAATATTCTCACTATTGATTAGCTTGCATCTGATAATCACCACCCTAATTCGAATATAGTACAAAATACCCCTTGGTATGTTCCAAGTGTTCAGGTAAACTCTACCCGGCCATGGGTGAACTATGTGACATTGAATCCTCAATGTTCAATTGTTTCTAAGAAGGATCCATTGACCTATTATTTTCCTTCTCGGGACTTGGTCTCGACAGTTAACCAAGTGATTTAACCTATGGAGATTTGTGATCCCTTAATTCCCTCTTTGGATCCTTCTAGTTCTCATGATTTCTTGGATATTGAGTTTCCTTCACAAGAGGAAATTTTTGAAGCCATGATTTTTAACTAAAAAAGGAGTCCTTGGAATGAGCCCTACAATGGGCTTGTCCTAAGGAAGTATTATGCGTAAGCTGCAAGGCTGCGTGGTTCCTTGTACCATATTGTATATATAATGTATGCATTTTCAAGTTTTTTATTCTATAACACAAGCTTTTATCTGAAGTTTATATATGGGATGTACTAACTTCTTGTCTAGTGTTCCTACTTATATCTACAGAACTTGGAAGACTTCTCCTTTGGACATTTTTATGGTTGATCCATTATGAAAGGTATTGGTTCTCGAAACTGGCATATAGGTTAGGTTTTTCACTTGCATTGTGCATTTATCAGTGTCCTTTCTCATTTTGGCCTTAGGATCGACCTTGCCAAGATATGATGCAAAACCATCTCATTGCTTAGAAGTGTCATAACTTGTGTGGTTGAGCCTACCTTATCATGGAACCTATGCTGAACTTTTGTTCTTAGGCTTGAGAGTCCTCGTCAGTCTCCCCATGACTTGTGCATTGAAGACTCATTCTCTTACTTCTTCACTATTTTTATGGTTTTATACCCTAGAGGCTCCTTTGTTTTACTGCTTCGTTGCATGTTGACCATTTGTACCTTTTGGCCTTAAGCCGACTTCACTTGGACTCATGTTTAAGCCACCTTTTGACCATTTATTTTGTGAAATCAACCTTGCAATCACTTAGCCTCTGCTACTTAACACCCTCTTACCCGTGGAAAGAACATTCCTTTGAGCGCCATTGACTAGTTTCGTCACCTTGCATTGAGCATAGGAATGTTCCCCTCCTAGGAACTATCACATATGTATCTGGACGCTTGTTCTTTCCACTATACCATAGGCATTATTTTATTCTTTTTCAGGCTTTTTAAACATGAAAAAGACAAAAAACTTACATATTCCAAAAAGAGCAGGAACAAGACATTACTTACATGATTGATGGAAGTTAGAGTTAGTTGTGTCGCCCTTGAACAAAGCACTCAAAATTAAGTCTTTCCTCCATTGGGATGGGCTTTAGTTTGACTTAGGAGAGCCTTAACCTTTTTATTGAGTCAATACTCCTCCAGTTGGTTATCTCTTCCAATCACATGGAGAGTTTGTTTGTGCCTCTTACATGACAAACTTATACAAAGTTATCATATGCTACCTTATTGTCATATTTGAGTCGTGCTTTTGTTCAAGGGAAGTAAACCTGAGTCAACCTTTCTGTAGTGTCTCTTGACTCATTTTCAATTGACCATCCCTGGTTGTCAGAGTCATGTTCACTATCACATCAACTATTTGGTCCTTTGCTCATGATGGTTTGAGAAGGTCTCCATTGACTTCTTGCTGGTAGGTCTTGCTCTTATTGACTACGACAAATTGCTCTAAGAGTAGACCTAGAGCTGCACCCTGGCCCTATTTTCATTATTGATAGGTCACCTTGTGCTCAACATCGATTAGTATCAAGGGTCTTTGACTGAGTGGTTTCCCTTGTGTTTGATGTCGTCTTTCATTATCACACATTGGGATTCATGCAGTACCTTGGTTTCGATTTGACCCTATTGGTGAATTCTTCGCCTCTGTGCCAACTTTCATTATTGTTTGGTTCAAAGGGTTTCTATCATGCACTAGCTACATCTTTTGTACGCCAGAAACCTGCTTTGGTTGGGTTGCTACATCTTTCTTCATCCGATTTCCTTCCACAATATTGGCCTATGGGTTACACTCATGCTGGATTGATGAAGGATTCCTTAGTGCGTTCCTTCTAGTAGATCTTTCCCCATCGACTTCAACTCATTGATCTGGGAACAAGGTCTAGAGTCCATTTGGTAGTACCTTAGGGTTTGCAGTCATCAGTGGGAGACTCCTTCACTATCGACAGTGGGAAAACATCATTGTGCCCTGATTGATAGATTCTTACAAGTGTTCAATTTCAGCTCATTTATTCATGCTTATTATATTGTACTAGGTACCTTGGCTCTCATCATCATTATCGATGAGTAGTCTCACGTTTGTTGATGATATACATAAATGAACGGTAATCAAATGATTTATCACATGGTCAACTTCAGATCATCTATTCCTATTGTGTAGAAATGTACCATGATGGTCAGTAAAGATATCGGGTTTGCATCATCATTTGTTGGTTCACTTGCCAGTCCCTCCTGTTTCTACCAGTGACACCATCCACCTTATATGTTGCAATTTGTTACAATGAAATCCTATATGTTGGCACCCAAGTTGCGTGTAGTACCATTTGTTCCACTATTTGACTTGGTACCTTTTGGATCAGCTTTATGACTTCCATGATCAACTTTCTACTTCAACTTCATTGATCAATTATTTATATGTGATATTGAGACATGTACTTCTATGGATATGATCGGATGATCCACTATGTATTTTTAGTCCTTTTATACTTGTATACATATTGGATCTGCTTTTGTATTTGATATGCAGACATGCTTTATTATTTCTAAGCATGGGTATGCTCGTCTTAGACAACAACTTTCTTTCTGATCTCTTCCACTGGCTTGGCAGGCTGAAATATGGTGAACTCCTCTCAGGTCTTGGCATGATTCCTTCTATACACTTAATACATTTCGGCCATCATGTACCCCTTCTGACCTCATATATTATGGGGCATCTTCTGTAGCACCATTTACCACCCTTGGTAGATTTGATGCTTTGTGTTATGGCCTAGGGCAATCCTTCCCTTCCAGACTTGGTCCAAATTCTAAAAAACAATGTTTTAAATCCCATAAGTTGTTTTTCCCTGTATACAAAGTGTGTAGACATGGGTCAGTCTATACCCAACCCGCGTATATGTGTTAAAACATTAAAAAAATATATAAACTCCTTAAATTCGGGCAGAGTTTACGGGTTTTACCAATTACTCACCTACTATAGCCTGTGGCCCAACTGTTTCCCAATTGAAACACTAATTTGGAGAAGTATAAATAGACCTCCATGGGAAGGCCTAGAGGAGAGGAAAATATTAGATATTGATATTATAGTTGGTTACATCCTTGATCAAGTCTGAAGAAATCCTGATGCCTTCTGTAATCCCAAGTCACAGGAAACCTTTGTTTCCTTCTTCCTTTATGACATCCTTGTGTATACCTATGGAGGAGGATTGATGAGGCCTAGGCAGGACGGATCTGGAGGACGGTTTCTCTTGGAGCCGGCTGATGACTCATGTTGTAGTTCTTCCGTACCTTCTTTAGTTTAGATCAATAACAAGGTGCTGTCTTGTCCCTGATGTTTATTTTCTTAACTCATTATCTATATTATGATTTACTTATGAAATCTTATGTTAATGCTTATTTGGTTATATGCTTATATGAACTAACACCTATATCATGAAAATGCTTTCTATTACTGCTGTTGTATATGATTTTCTTGAATGAGTTGTAGGTTCTAAAGCATTGGAAGAAGTAGAGGTTTTGGACCCTAAGGGAATGACCTCAAATGTAGGACCTCTAGGTAATACCTCTTCTTCCTACTTCAGTAGTTTAAGTATTAGAACTGCCTGTTTGCATGTCTCTTTATGCTGTAATCCCTTCGCTCTATTGGGTTTCTCAACCCAAGACCCTAGGGTGACTTTACTCGTAACATGGAGTTGGTGTGTGGATCATGAGCCCCAAATTAGGCAAGTCAAAGAATTATTATTACAAAATTTCTTTCGAATGCACAAACGATGTTTTTGAATACAAGGCATTGATTTTGGGAGTGCAACTATTGAAAAGGTAGGGAGCCAAAATAATTTCAGTCCATCGGGACTCATAATTGATCATAAAGCAAATTAAAGGCAAGTATTCAACCAAGTATCCTAGAATGAGGGCATATAAGAATTTTGTTTTAGATTGTTTGCCAAGTTTTCCAAAATACAATTTGTCTGTGATTCTTAGAGAGTAGAATGAAATTGCTGATGCGTTAGCTACCTCAACAAGTACATTTAAGGTTCCTATTCATCCAGACAAGAAGTATGAAATTGAGGTAAATCACAGGTCATCTGTACAAGACAACATCAAATATTTTCAAGTCTTTGATAATGATAAACAATTGGACAATATTTTGCAATTAAAAGGAGAATTTACAAAGTTGCATATTGATGATGGAAATAGTTTTGATAATGTTGAAGAGGGAATTGACATAAATCATACTAGGGAGAGTATTGACAAGCATGAGGAAAACCTTGAAGTTTTGCAGCTGAAAGACAATTTGATCCTGAAAGGCTTAGTTCCTTTGGAGGAATTTTTTGATTTGAATGATGTGGCTCATAAACCCAGAATACTACCTATTGATACTAGAGTGGAAGATTGTAATATAGGAACAAAAGAAAAAACAAAAATTGTGAAACTTTTTAAAGATTTGGGTCTTGAAGGGAGGCATAAGTATATTGATATTCTGAAGGAGTATTTTGATGCCTTTGCATGGGGATATGAAGACTTGAAGGCTTATGATATGAGCATCATCCAACACACCATTCCTATCAAGGAAGGGAAAAAAACATTCAAGTAGAAGTTGAGAAGGACTAACCCTATTTTTTTTCCCTTAATTGAGAAGGGGGTAAGAAATTTTTTTGATGCAAATATTATTGTCCCTTTGAGATTTTCTAAGTGGCTGTCAAACTTAGTTTCAGTGACGAAAAAGACAAGAGAGATAAGGCTATGTGTTGATTTCTGGAACCTTAATAAGGTCTCTATCAAAGACGATTACCCCTTGCCAAATATGGATCACGTATTGCAGTGAGTAGTTGGTTCCAGGAGGATCTCAATGCTTGATGGTTTCTTCGGGTACAATTAGATTTTGGTGCATCTGGAGGATCAAGATAAAGAGAATTTCACCACACGATGGGGGACATTTATGTATGTAAATATGCCTTTTGGACTAATGAATGCAGGGGAAAACTTTCAGAGGGATATGGACATTGCCTTTTCTAATGAGAATGACAGGTTTATTGTTATATATCTTGATGACATAACTGTATATTTTAAATTTGAGGAAGATCATTTACAACATTTGAAAAATGTTGTTAAGAAGTGTAGAAAATATGGTATCTCTTTGAACCCAAATAAATATTTTTTTTTGGAATGGAAAAAGGTAAGTTACTGGGACACATAATTTCCAAAGATGGAATCAAAATTGACCCAGGTAGAATTGAATCAATTTAGAAGATTGATACCCCAAGGAATAAAAAGGAAGTGCAATATGTTATTGGCATGATTAATTTTCTAAGGAAGTTGATTCCAAATCTTCTTGAAATATTAAGGACCATCACAAATATTTGAGGAAAGACATCGAAATGAAATGGATTACTGAAACAAAGAGGTCGTTCAATGAGGTAAAATCAACTTTAACTCATGCTCTTATTTTAGCTATTCTTGATTACACGAAAGATTTCATTATTTTTTCCTTTGCCTGGAAGCACACTATTGCAGCAGTATTGATGCTGAAAAATCAGGAGGGCTATTAGAAACCTATATATTTTTTTAGTAGGGGATTAATGGATGCTACAATGAAATATAATATATTGGAGAAGTAAGATTTTGTGTTGGTAAAGGATTTTAACGATTTCAAGGTTTACATTTTGCATTCTCATGTAATTTCCTTGTTCCTAATGTTGTAGTGAAGGCGATTCTCACTCAAGATGACCCAGAAGGAAGGAGAGGTAAGTGGATAACAATTATTTTGGAGTATGATATTGAAATTAAGCCCACTAAAGTTATAAAGTGTCAGGGACTAGCTAAAATGACAGTTGAGTCAAATTTGCATGCATTGGACATCAATTTCATTGTTGCTCAAGACAATGATGAAGAAGTGGTTCGACAGGTATTAAAAAGGTTCATTTCTTCCCCTTGGTACACATATATCATTTATGTTTTGCAGGATCTACAAGCTCCACCTAGTTTGGAAAAGACAAAAGCAAGGTTTCTTAAATTGAAATCATTTAAATTTGGCATTGTAGATCAGTCTATATATTGGAAATATGTAGGAGGAATATTGTTGAATTGTTTGCTAGAAGATGAGGCAGATAAAATAATGGAGGAGTTTCATAATGGTGGCTGTGGGAGGCATATTTTTGGAAAACCACAACAAATAAAATATTGAGAGTTGTTTTCTACTGGCCTACATTGTTTTCTGATGTGCACAAAAGGGTCTATAACTGTCATGAGTGTCAGAAATTTGAAGGGAAGAAGAAAATTTTCCCTTTACCCCTAAATCCTATTTCAGTGGAGGTTCCTTTTAAGTAATGGGGATTAGACTTCATCCGGGATATTCATCCATTTCCATCATCTCAACATAAATGGATATTGACAACTACAAATTATTTCACTAAGTGGATTGAAGCAACTCCGACCGAGCAGGCCACATATTCAGTGATTATTCAATTCCTTGAAGGTAACATTCTCTCGATATTTGGATGTCCTCATAATATTATTACTAATAACACTGCTACATTTAAGTCTAAAAGAATGATTGATTTCTGCATTAAATATAACATAGTGCTTGGTCACTCTACTGCCTATTACCCACAAGGCAATGGTCTAGTAGAGTCCTCTAACAAGAGCTTAGTCAACATCATAAAGAAATTGTTGTAGGAGAACAAAATGACTTGGAATAAGAAATTGATCAATGCATTATGGGAAGACAGGGTAAGTACCAAGAAATAAATTGGGATGTCACCTTTCGAATTGGTTTATGGAGTTGATGTTGATTTTCAAACTTCCCTAGGAGTGTCGGTAATGAAATTATTGTAGGAAGTAGAGGTTGAACTGAATGATATGAAAAGGAGGATTAATAAGATGATACAATTGCAACATATTAGAGAGGAGGTATACAATAACACTCAACTGATTCAGGATAAGATTAAGAGGATTCATGATAAAAGGATTAAAGTTGATAATTTCAAGATTGATGACCTTGTGTTGAAATGGGATACCAGGAATGAAGAAAATTGAAAGCATGGGAAGTTTGAAAATTTATGGAAGGGGCCTTATAAAATTGCAACTTTTCATGGAAACAATGCCTATCTATTGAAAGACCTGTTAGGAGAGCTACTTGTTGAAGATCCTGTTAATGGAAGGCTAATCAAACACTATTTCACTTGATTTTAGCTGATTTAAACACATCATTGTACATACCATATTTATTTTTAGTACTGCAAGTGTGGGTGGATGCCATTAGAAATTGAAGCCTGAAGTGAAGGCCTTGAGTTTCTAATGAGCTGCTACCATATGTAATACAAGTCATAGTTAGTTAAATCCGTCTAAGTTAGTAGGTGAAGAGTCAATAAAGTGCCCAATGGATAAGGCTACCTCACAGGGAGGATGTCATCCCCATTGGAGCCAATGTTAGGGTCTTATCTCTAGGAATATTGCTCACATTAGTCTTGCTATGTATCTAAGGACAAATTTGTAAATAATAGTCATGATCACCCGACTAGTATTGTTCAAATAGGTATAGGGTTAGATTGGGTGTCATGTAAAAGTGTTAATTTTGTTAAGAGTCTAGTGTCTAAAATTATGTGTTTCCCTTACAAAGGGTAATCAAGGGGAGTCTTTGGTCACATTAAAAAATCATGATTCACATATCCTTGGTTATTACAAGATAGTGACCATCTAAGTCATTGTTAGTAGGTCACCTAAGTCTACATCAAAAGAAATCATGAAATGATGTTGGCATAGATTTGGAGGTTCATTAGTATCAGCGTGAATGTCACTTCAAAAGAACAACTCATGACCTCAACATAGAATAATGGTCAGAAGGACAATCCTTTATTTTCCCAATGCGCCGTGTTTTTAGAAGAGCGTTGCGCATTCATCATTTTATTTCTAAATCACAATCAACCCTTTTCATTTCTGATCTAGGCCATTCCACATGATCATTTGAACTTGCCTCTGCATCCCACATCATTCATCTCTTCAACATCTACATCAAAAAGCTTGGGTTGCTTGTCTTCATTCACTGCGAAAGCGAGATAAGGGCGCTGGGAGTTCACACATTGCTCAAATTATTGCATGCCGATGGTCAAAATCCCCTCAAAGGTGCAAATATAGCTCTATCTTTATCCTCCAATATTGAAAGAACTCTGAATTGCATTTATAAGCCAATATAGATAATTTAAATCCTGCAACAAGGATAAAATAACCATCATTGCTCTTCTAAAATTCATTGTGTTTTTCTTCCTCTGTGCTACGTTTTTATCCTAACCCACTGTGATTCCACACAATGGATCATATTCATTTTTTCCTTATTGTCAATTCACCTTTTCACTACGTGAGCACTTACATGCAATATGTGCCTTGGTCTTTAGACTGTAACAAAGAAGTTTCCTTCAAATTTTATGCTCAAAGTGTTTTTAAAAGGTCAAATTTATTTAGCGTTGCATTTCTGGTTTGTGTGCTGTGACTATCCCTAGTTTAATTTCTTGCCAATAGTTATGAAATTCCAAGTTCTATAGGGTTTTCCTGAGAAAGTCTGCAAGTGTTAGTTTTGGTGTAGTTGCTGGATTATATCCTAAGTCCTTGTCAGGAGATTTCAAATACCATAACACCTCCATTATTGCAAAAACAAGTTGTTCATAACCCAAACAATTCATTGTTTCAAAAGAGAAACTATGTCAACTCTAGAAGACAAAAGTCACAAAGGGAGAGCCATTGTACGTTTTGAACAACAAGATATCACAACCACATCATAATGGCTTTTGAACAAGTAAGGTGTATGAGATTCTATGAGAAAATTCATGGCTATTATTTACAGTTGACAAAGGATTTTTCTAGGGGTTTTGGTGGTGTGAAAACAAAGGTGGGAAGCTTAACTTTTTGAGTCTTAGCTCAATAAATAGCTGAGGTAGCTGAGATCCATTTGAGTGGAGAAGAATGGTTCAAAGATATGGATTTCGATTTGGTTGATTTCAATGAATTTCTCAAGCCAAAACATCGGAAAGAGTATGGTTATGCTTTTCCAAGGAGTTATTTAGAATATCATTATAGTAAAATGCTTGAGGTGATATAAAGGTACTTGATATGTGAAGGGAGGTTTTATAAGGTGTATCACTATCACATTAGGCTCTTAATGCATTTTACTGGTAAGAAATATTTGAATCTTCCTTATTATCTATTTAGGAGTCTATGTATGGATGGCCGAGTTCAAACCAAAGGAAGTCAAGTTGAAGCCAATTTGTTCCATTTTACATTAACTAAATTGCTGGTAATGAAGGAGCAAGAGAAAAAGGAGCAGTCATGGTAGGAGTTTTTGGTTTCTTAAGGATGGGAAACACAATATTCAAGCATTCAGAAGACCAAGAAAGGCACTCCTTCAGTGGTAATTAGAGAAGATTCACCTGCAACTACAAGTTATGTCAAAAATCCTTTGACTAAAAATAAACCAGTTGATAAGAAAATTGCTAAGAAGCTACATTTAACACCTAAGGTAGAAAAGTTGGCAAGGGTACCAATAATGAGAACTGTAGCCAAGAGGTTTCCTGTAGATCCTCCATCTTCACCTATTCAAGTTATGGAATCAGAGAGCGCAAAAAAGGAAGTGGAAATTGATGAAAGAGACTAGAAAATTGGAGAGTTATAAGATCAGTTGGACAAGGCCCATTTAGAAATAACATACTTGCAATAGGAGAATAGGGAACTTAGGCATAAAAAATCACAAGAAAATATTTATCCTAGTGAAGGAGAGCCATCAAAGGAAACATTGGCACATGTTGAGGCAAAGGAAAAATGGTCATTGATGTGGGAGAGTTGAAGGAGGCAGTAGAGTAGTCAAGGAGACCTAGAACTGGGTATGCTACCAAGGTACAAATGCAAGTAGTGGAGATTGTTCAACCTGAAAAGAGGATTGTTTTCGTTGAGCATAAAGAATTTGAGAAGTACTGGAACAACTTGAAGGAGTACAACAATAGGTGGATCAATTTGTAGAAAAGGATCACATGGACAAGTTATATGTGTTTAGGCATTTGGAAGTTGTTGAGCCTATCCTTAGCAAGGAAAAATACAACTTGAAGTGGACCCTACCTTTACATAGGCAGGTGAAAAGCATATATACACAAAACTTGGTCTGAAAGAGAAGACTTAGGTTAGTGAAGAAGAAGCTCATTGAAGTCAAGGAATTTGGAAGAAAGAGAAAGAGATGTAAGTTGGACATACTTGAAGAAGCTAGTACAAAGGTGAATCTCTAGTAGGAAAACTCAACTCAGCCCCAAAGCTTATTTTTTTGGCTCAAGAGATCAGAAAATGTGAATTTTGATGAAATTTGTAGAAACACAACAGGGGGCTTGCTATACTTCTTATATAAATTTTGTTAATGGTGGGATAGTGAAGTTGGAAGTTATTTTTGGCATGAGAGAGTTGTATGAAGGTTACAAAATCCACATAGATGTTTCCAATACTTTATATTAAGGAAAAATTCATCATATGTTTAGTTTTTGGAAGTGATGTGAAAGTAAGCAGTCTTGCTGCAAAAGTGGGCAACAGGTCAAAAGGATGTTTGCAAAAATTTTGAACCTTACTTAATAGGTTCAGAACCATCACAAGAGTATTTGAAGCATACCCATTTTCTTCATTTTTACATAAAGGGGCCACAAGCTACTTCATTTTTCTGCGAAGCTGCCTAATGTGCCACAAGTCTGGACAGTTAGTGCTTTTCATTTCATATTTTCAATTTTTGACTTCTAGAAGTGGTTTAGATCATGTAGATAGGTGGAAAATTATCTTAGAATATGCGTTTACTGTTTATTTTTCAATATTCTAAGTTAGTGATGTTTTAGGTTTGGATTGGTTGTAAGGAAAACTGTTCTTATTTTTCAGTACATGCACTAGATCTTTTATGTATATTGTTAAAATTTTGTTTTGGTGAATGATTTCGACCCCCTAGGGTAGGAGATCGAATCCTTCATGATTTATAAAGAGATAAAAAACATTGTAAGTGGTTATGTTGGTTATATTATAGAATAAAGACTATTGGCACTATATTTTCCTGGAAGCTTTGCCACTGAATGAATGAAATAGAAGGTGATTTGCAGGGATTCCCATGTTAGAATTTTGGTGGTTTGTGCTCTTTTTATAGTGTAAGTTATCTTGTGTGTTTACATCCCTTTAATATGTATCTTATTGCTTGGAAAAACTAAATGTTTGATTCAAAATTCATCTTAATGATGCTTTTTTCAGCTTTTCCAAGCTATTAATGTTTTTGCCTTAAAGAAACATTTTAGAATTCATCCATGGTTTTATGCTCTATTGTGTTGTCTTACACCTTTTCTATATTCACCCCTTACAACAATTTGACCTAAATTCCACCATAAAATATGCCTACCTTTCCCCTATGGAGAAACCCTCTCTTTTCCCTCGTATCACTGGACAAAAAACTGATTTGACATGACTCCATGCCCAATGGATATGTCTCTTTTTCTCATCAACAGACCTTTAAAAAATTGAACCTTGTTGAGCTTATTACCTAGCATAATATCATATTTGTTTAGTAACCTAAGTGAGAGATCCCTCTCCAAGTTAGAAGGGATAGATTATGACCTAGAAGTGGTTTGTGGTTACCTCTGGAATTCTTTTTTCAACCTAGGGAAATTTACAGAGTGTTAACAAGGTTTTCCCTTGTGTGGGGTTTTTCCCTGGTCTCCGATCAATCCTGGTGTCTCTATGTGTGAATAATTTTCTTCTATTGTTCCTTTATATTCCGCTGCATTAATGATGATATTGTTATTTCTATATAGTTTCATATGTTGTTGAATAATGTTATGATGTAATGTGGTGAAATGAATATGGAAATGATAAAATGCAATTATCAAAGTAAATAACAATATATCCATAAGAAAAATTAACACGGGATCAGAGATGGACTGATGAAAAGTCATTGAAATATCACCCCTATGGAGACACCTTTGATGGAAGCAAGAGAACATGGAGGAGATCTAAAATAATAATAGGGGTTCAAGGAAACCATAGGCAACTCATGTATTAGGGTTTGATGGATATTATGAGGTTAAGGTTTGAGAGAAACCATGGTTTATGGAAAAAACTTGAGATATGCAATCCATAAACCCTACCATGGCCAATATGAATATATTGAAGCACTTATGATTGATTTGATGGAGTCCTAGATGGGATAATCTCTATTAAGCTGGGGTTTTGATGGAAATATTGAAGGCAACATTGTCATATGGACAATGGATAGCGATGACCCTTGAAGGCTGGTTCAAGAGGGAGGCGATCACCTCTCAATGAAGATAAGTATTATTTCGATGCTCCTTTATTCCTTTACTTTTATTTAGAATTATTGATTTTATTATTATACCTCCTACATATATATGTAAGTATTTGGATGCTTCTAACCTCCTGATGAGTTGTGATAAGTTATTCCCTCTTGAGGATTATGGCTAGTGCAAGAAGAGAAGAATTAGCATTGGAAAAGAGGCAACTGATGAAAAAGTGACAAAGTGGTACAAGCTGCCTATGTAAAATAAGAAGGTGCACATGTATTTGAACACTTCAAGGTATGCATGGTATATTTCTTCTTGAATGGAAAGATAATCCCTAAGGTATGATGAAAATGTCTCCTTAACAAATGGATCATGCATATGAACATTATTTGGATTCATTATTCTTATGATAAATGATGCACTTGGTATTGAACAAGTATCTTACTTCTTAAATATGATGAATTTCTTGATTCTATGAAGCTACTTAAGATTGATCTTTGATATATTTGATGTTTGGATAACACCTATCATTTTGGATATCTTGATTCCATAAAGAAGGTTAGCACCTTGATACTATTGATATTGTTTATGAAAATCATGGTAGCCATGATGACAAAAGTATAACAAAGAGATTGATATCCAAGTTCTTTTGTTGACTATGGTTATGTTTTGATGCGTTTAGTAATTATGGCATATGGTAAAATTGAATGCCCTAACTTGATTGAGTTATGTGACAAAGAAATAATGTCGTGATCATGATTCTTGAAATATACTCCTATTAGCTATTTGACTCTAACCCTTGATAAAATATTGATGTCATGATATGATGGTGAAGTAACTGATTCTAACATGTTATGACCATTATGGATATATGTCTGACTTTATGATCTAACAGATCCACTGATGCATGACACTATTATAGAAATGTTGATGAATTAAAAAAATATGATTGGAGTGGCTTCCCATTCAGAGGGGCAATCTCTCTATAAGGTCCATACTCCTATTATGATTTTCATTATATGTATAAAATATTCTTTATTGTTGAAGTATGATTTTTGGACATGAATAAACAAATATCTGATATTTGTGGTCTATAGAAAGTTCTATTATGAGGGGAGAGAGATATCCTTACTTTAAGCCTCACTAGCATGAAAGAAAGTCTATGACACAAAGTGAAGCTTTGTGCATGAAATCAGAAGTATACATGAAGGATGACAATCCTAAAAGACATGGAGTAGACATAAAAAAAACCTATGAGCAAGGAAGTTTGAATATTTGACTTACTATAATGATCATGTTAACTAAACTTGTGTTTATAGGTGACCAAAATATGCATATTCATATGTCATCTTGATTTGATCATTAAAGCTAGTATATGATAGTGTCCGAAAACAATTACAATAGTTTGAAAAGATTTGGCTTATTGATGGGAATCACTGGAAGTTTTCCATGATGCTTGATAATGATTTAGAAGTTTGAATTGATGTTGAGATATGTTTGGGGTTTGACCTGGTGACTAATGATTTGAATTTATGTTGATGATTTGCCTTGATGACGGTGCTATGTGGATGTAGTGACTTTCTTTAATTGATGTTGATATTGTATTGACCACATTTTCTTTGGTACATTGGTTGAAGTATAAACATTTGTGATTCACTATGAAGAAATGATTGGATGAAATTTGCATGATTAATTCTTGATATACACATGAAACTTATATGATTTGTCCATAATGTATCCATTCATATTTAATAGTAGAAATGGTTCATGCTATGATCATGAGGATGGCCTGATAAAGTTTGATTAGATGGTGCTTGATAAATAAAATATGGCTGTAAATTGGAATTTGAGTGATATTGATGAGTTTGATGTCAATTTTAATCTGACATCTAAGGCTTGATAATATAACTTATTTGATTTTATTGCACAATGTTTATTTATGCAAGGCTAAGCATATTTCTTTGATCAAGTGTTATGTTTGCAGAAAGCATTGTATGAAGCAAGCTCCTCAAGTCTGATATGTCCACTTTAACATTTAGTTGTGTTGATCCGAACCTGTATTTCAAAAGTGATCCAAGGTATGATTTTTATTTTGGTTTTGGTTTTATATGCTGACGGTCTACTATTGATATGTAATGAGCCTCTTATGATCTAAGAGGGAGATGGCTTACGAAGCTCAAAATAATGAATCATAGCATGATGAATCGATTTTTGAAGATGGGAAAAGAAAATCTATATTGCGAAGTTATTGATGAAGTGATGGAATGTGGAAATGCAAATCCTTGGACACTCCGATTGAATTTCAAGAAGTTGTGAAGAGATATTATTGAACTTGACTTGGCATCCGAAAGTTGATTGAAGCATTCATGTTCGGATTGAACACCAATCCGTATACATATCTGTTGTACATAGAACCTAAGTCGATTCATGATTGAGACGCTTCATACGCATAGAGTTTCCACTGAGAATCCTTCAAGATATTTGCATGGAATGAACAATTTTTGGACTAAGACGTTCTTCCTGTGATATGTGATAGCATGGATGTACTGATGATGTTTGGGATTAATATTGATGAGTGCATCTGGGCGTTTCCTTAGTATGGGATCTACCATGATATGAGAGGTTCATAGCTTTGAGCATGACTGAGGCTGAGTATGTGGTTGCTAGCATGGCTATCTATGAGGCAAGATGAAAAAGATTTTTGGAGATATGTTTAAGAAAGTTCTAGATATCACATGGATACGTTGTGATGTCAAAAAGTGGGAATCGACTAGTAGAAAATTCCCGCTTGTTACTGATTTCGAGACACCTTCGTTAAGATAGTGTTTTATGTTAGACTTTAAGCTTTTGTGGTAGTTTTTTGGAGTAGCGTGATTTGGATTATCCACAGTATTATGTTTCTTATGTCGATGTTTCGAACCCCAAAGGGGGTCCATCATCAGGACCAAATTTGATAGAATATGAATGACAATTATTTTGAGAGAAGAATCTTCTGACCAGAGTATATATACAAAAACCTAGAATTTTTTTTATATATAAGCTGCCCTAATGAATTTTTATTTTTATTTATTTTATTTTATTTTAATTTTAATTACTTTTGTTTAATTAATATCCTAATTTTAATTATGTTTGATATTGTTAATAAATTATCATTAATCCCTTATAATAAATTAAATAATGAGAATAAGTTATATAATCTATTGATTCCTTAATTTGGTTTTTATTTATTGTTTTCAATTATTTATTAATTATTATACTTTTAAGACCTAATAAATCTAGAAGTAAATACTAATAATTTAATAATTTAATTAATATAATTAGTTAATAAATTAATTTAGTTAATCAATTATATTAATTAATTCATAAATTAATTAATATAATAAATTAATAAATTAATTAATCGGATAAATTAATTTATTGATAATGCTCCTCCCTTGCAATGATTCTGGCGTCTTCTAAACACACATGATGTATGGTCTTGGATGAGTGTTCTGCAAGGGCTGATGTACGAGATCTCCCATTCTTAATATCAGCTCTGTGCTCTTTGAGTCTTATTTTCAAAGATTGTCCTGTTTCACCAATATAACTCTTGCCACATGGGCAATCTAATTTTGAAATGGGAGAGGCGTGGCACTATGATCCCCATGAGATTATATCCAATAGGAGAAAGGCTATTAATGCTTCGTCTATTGTTCATGAATATAGACCTGAGATTGAATGTAAGGCTAATTTTGAATCCCGGCCCATTAATATAAAAATGAAAATTGAAACACCAGCTCCGAATGAAAGGAATAAAAAGAGAAGCTTGGATGAAGTTGGAGACATAGAGATGGAAGAGTCTTCATCTAGCAAGAGGACCAAGTTGACTGAGGAAGAGATTAAGGAAGAGTTTGAGACCTCGTTGACTGAAAGGAAGCTAGACCAGCCAAGATTTGAGGTATTGTTATAAGACTCTCGTCAAACTACAATGTCCACTTCCAAAAAGGTGGCAATCTTGGGCACTTTGGGAAGTTCATCTATAGCAGGACTAAAATAGGAAGAAGGGCAAGTGATGGAATAGAGGAATAAAAAATTCAGAGAACACATGCTACAAAAACTGCCATCACACTTAGTCCCTTATCAGACCAGGCTCCTAGCTACCATGGACTTGGAAAGGAATATAATGAAGCTCTCTTTGTATCACCCTATAACACAGTCCCTCCATGAGGGTCATAATTTAGGACTGTAGAACTGACTTTAGACATGCAAAGCATCCCCTTGGAGGACAAAATAAATTGGCATAGGTAGGATAAAGAAATGTTATACAATGAGCTGTGAAAAAATGCCTTGACTGTCAGCTCATTGTATAACATTTTTCCAACTCTACAACCCTTCATTTGATGAATGTAGATTACAAAGTTATTATCAAAGTGGGTGTAAAGCTAGAGTATAAAATTGTTGTGGGGGCCATCATTCAGAACTCACAATTTAAGATCCAGGACATAAGGCACAAGTTGAAAATGGCTACAAGTGAGCATGTGCAATATAAGGAGTTGGCCGAGGTGGAGGATAAAAAGGAAATCCTGGCCAAGGAGATAATAGATAGGAATAATGAGGTAGTAGTCCTCAAGCAACAGGTGGCAGAACTCCAACAGAGAATTGATTCACATATTTGTGTTGCAATCGTGCCACAAGACCCACAAAATCCCACTGAGAAATTGACTAAAGCCCTCACAAAGTTACAACTATCTGAGAATGAGCTTAAGAAAGTGAAATGTGATATGGATATTATTTAACGTGCTCTCACACAAAAGGAGAAACAATTGGAGACAACCAAAAGCAACACAGAAAAAGTCAACAACAATTTGAAGGATGCTAATGACATGATCATGGAGCTAAAGAAAATATTAAAAGGGAATATGACGTTGATTTAGGCCAAGTCATTAATCTGGGATGAGATCATATCTAAAATGAGGAACATCTGGGAGCCCATCACCTTAGTAGCATAGTAGAATATCACGATCGAAGATATTGAATATTTTATTAGGTCTGCCAAAGAAGAGGCTGTAAAAAATGCCAAGACAATAAAAAATATTATTAGGCACCTCAACGAAAAGCCTACAAGTGAGTTGATAACATTGAATGTTGTTTATAGGATAAGGGATATCATGGAAATTGCCAAGATGGTCCAGGAAGAAGCAGCCAGAGCCAAGCTTGAGGAGTGTTTAGGTGATTTATTAAAATTTGTGGCTGCCTTTGATTTGAATTTTGATAGAAGGATGAGAGCTGGGTTGCCTAGCTGTTGGGATGCATTAGAGAACTTAGTCCCTTGGGAGAAGTATCAAAAATCATTGGTAGCAACAAAGAGAAAAACTGACTCTTCTCATGAGAAGACTCCCACCCTCAAAGGGAAAACTATAGTTAATTTCCTGAGGATGGATTTCCAACAACTTTGGATGGTGAGAAATTTGTTCGTTGACAAGCCAAATTATATTGAGCCGAGCATCCTGAAGGTAGGATATTAATACTACTTTCTCTCTGCTATGCCGAATCTAACTCTATGGAAGAAGTTTGATCAACTGGTTAATCCACCTCAAGTCGGAATCGTTGATCCTGGGTCTGTCCCACCAGAACTGACTCACGAGCAATGAAGATATTTTGGCTATGTCAACCACGAAACTTATGTCACTTTCATGTTTTGTAAATATTTTTTTCAAGAATGTAATAAAAAATGTTATATAATTATTAGGACAATTGTGCTAGTAGCACGCTTGAACAATTTAGTTGGTAGGCAGTTATGAGAAGATCAAGAAGGAAGATTTTTTAAGGGGTACTCATTTTTGAGACCCTATAAAACCGTTGAAGAGATTCATTAAAGAGGTTCTAAATTTTTGTTCTAGAGGCAGCTATAAGCTATGAATTTTGCAGATGTTTGAAGAACTACAAATGTATGCTGTTTTTGCAGATTAATAAAGAAGCTTTGGTGATTCCAAATGCATGAAATGTGTAGTGTGTGATCTTCCCTTTGTTTATTTACATATGTGTTTCTTTCCTCTCAGAAGGTATGTAATTATAGCTATTGGATTTAATCTTAGAGTTATGAATTCATCTACGTAAAATTTCAATGAAATATGCTTGTGATGTATGAGATCTCATATCCTTAATATGCGCTCCATGCCCTCCGTATTTTCATTTACATTGTCTATTTCATTGTTTTTCTACTGAAGTTTGATGCATAGGATTCTGAGATAATCCCTCTGTATTAAATTTCTCTTCCTTATGTTCTTCTTTTACCCATATATAACAACAATCTTAACTATATCTTTCTGAAACTAGGCCAACAAATATGAATGTTAAGTCCTCTAAGAGAGCATTCATTTCATGCTTATGATTGAATCTGCCTTTGAAAGAGATATTTGAACCATTATTAATTCATCATATGTTGGATGCTAATGATAAATCCTTCAAACACTCTAAGATGTCATAGGCACTAACCTTTTTCAACCCGAAGGTTGTCTCTAGGAACCCCAACATCCCTGATGATGCACTTCATGAAAACATTGAAAGATTTGATCCCACGAATTCCCTGGAGGTTGACATTTCTGATTTCTTGCATACGAAAGAAGGGAAATGGGCTATAAATGGCCATTAATTTGACAAGGATTTGATTTATGACATCGATGATGATGCTAACGAGGATCTTGTCTTGCCTTATACTCCATACAATCAGGAAGATATGATCGTTGAAACATTTGAGCCACCTTTGGAACTTCTTGTTATCATCCCTCAATCACATACATGGACCATAGGTATTGAGAAGGATAATCTTGCACTAATTGTACCTTCTGAATTTGATTGTCATAATGAGCAGTCTAGTTGTCAAGATATGTCATGCCCATCATTTCCTTTATCATATTTCTCCCATCATGTCTCTAAGTACATCAAGGAGATTCACATGCTTGAGAAGGTTTATGAGAAGAAATTCTTCAACTTAATCATTGATTTCTTCATATTTAATCTTGAAGGAGAAATCTAATGGTGCAGGCTAGATTCCCCTTTTCCCCCTTCATCCATGATTCCTTTTCATGATCTACGGTAATCTTATTTTCACACCTCCCACCCTTGTGATTCAATGTGCCAACCTTGCAAAGGTGGTTGTGATATTTTCTTGTTCTATAGCAAAATGACTCACAGGGACAAGAGGTGTTATGTTGATCTAATGATATGTTGGTTACATTGGTTATATAACTATACTTAGGTCATGCATTGTATGCTAGCATTGAATGCTAGCATTGCATACTAGTGTAGTTGCATTACATATTGGGTGAACATTCTAACATCATCCATATCATGTTTCATGTAGATTAGATTTCATTTAAAGTATATTTTATTTTATTGTATGGATTTTTAATTTCATATAAGACATGCGCTATACCTTATGCGTAGTGCACATGGTCCCAAACAAGTTGACTGAAATGTGTAGGTTATAGTTTTGCAGCCTTAGATATTGTTGGAGTTCTCATGAACTCCTCATTCAAGTATATGGATCATGCGGTATACGATGAGATCATGTCCCAGTTGGAGCCAAATGTTACCCACCAAATGTGGTTGACCCCATAGGAGAAAATTTTCCTCCCATGCTTCCCATCCAACGAGTCAACCAACAACACTTGACAATCACCACTAGCCGATGAAAACGTGCTGTTACATCTCTGCCACCTGCATCAGTCATATACCTTCTCACCCATCGAACGAGAGCACATGGACGAAGGTGGGATTTTGACCAGAAGGTACTTTATTCATTTTGAAATCATGCGCTTATGCTTGTTTATATTTAGGATTTTGATATGGATTAAGGGATGACTTGGAAGAAAAAAGGGTTTTGACCATGATCTCTTTCCCTTCGCTTAAGTGGAGGGTTAAGATTCGATCCTAGTCTAATTGGACCTCCCCTAATGGGTATAGGAGGGGAACTACTTAGGAAGCCTTGACTATGATAGCGTGTTCCATCTATCCTTATTTCATACTTACCAATTTCCATTTTAAATTACAAGTCCTTATTCCACCTCCATTCTTTAGGTTCAACTGACCATTGGCTCTATAAGATTTAGCTCCCATACATCCACATAATTGGGTAGGGCTTGGAAATTTTCGTTGTGAAGTTGGTGTAGCTAAAAGAAAAGGAAAAAATATAATGGCCATAAGAAACATAAAATAAAGAATATAAAAATGCAAAATATGGCTAGGACATACACAATATCACATGGGAAAAAATGTAGCATGAACTCTACCTCATGTAGGTTTTAACCCCGTACGAAAATTACCTGCATAATAATTCTAAATCATAGGAAAAATAAAAATGTGAGATCATAACACATAAAACACATATACACAGAGATTTCCCACTGGATCTCAAAACCGAGACTACCAGCTTGATTTTTCATTTTGTTCATTTCAATGTTACAATACATATTTATACATGCCAAAGCATCCAATACCATGGACCGAAAAAACCATCACATCCAATACCATGGACCAAAAAACCATCGCATCCAATACCATGGACCGAAAACCATCGCGTCCAA
>APFE030872226.1:0-19923 GCA_000404065.3 Pinus taeda
AATTATTTTTTATTTTTATTTTATGTTTTCTTTGCTTTTTTGAAATTTTAATGTTTTACGGAGTCATGATAAAATATTTTATGCCATTATTTCGAAATGTTGACATTTTACCCTTAATTTTTTTTTTGCTATCCCAGCGTCAACATTTTTCGTTTTGAAGGTGTTTTTTGTACAAAATTTACCATTGAAAAAAAAATGTTATTCGAACATCAACACTTCGTTTTGAGGGTGTTTTTCGGACAATTTTTGCACAAAAATTTGACTTTCACTGCCATTTTGAAAACATGTTGAAAATTTACCCCAGAAAAAAAAAGTGTTATTCCAACATCAACACCTTTCATTTTTAACACTGTTTTTTATGTTTTTACGGGGTTTTTTTGCCAGAGTTCCCATTTTGAGTCTATAGTTCTCATTTGAAAGTTTACATTATTACTCACTAAAATATCAAATAGCGAAAAACTTGTCCATCTAGACATGACCGAGTTTCGCCTTCGCTAGACTCATTAAAACATCAAATAGTGATGGATTTGCCTTAAGGGTAAAATTATACAACAATCATATGTTATCCTCCTCAAGCTTGATAAAAATAAAGAGTTACTAGTTAGCAATGACTAGGGAAAATGGAAAAATCGGGAAAACCACTTTATTGTAGGAGGTCACTCTTGAACATGACACTTTCACTCCACCACCATGACTATCTAGGTTGGCTTATTAGCTTGATGGTTATCACACTGTTGGTCTATCATACCATCCATCACTTCGCTTCGGGTCAATGCTACCAATTCATTTTAGTGTCGCTAACATGTTCAAGAGAAGTCATTGAGTCAAAATTCATTCTTTGCAATACCATAAACCTTCATTTTCATGACCACCATTCGTGAACCTTGTGTCGTCGGTCAAATTCCATCTCTAAAATCACTACAGTCATTTCGTATCATTGATGTGGGATTCATGAAGGCCATCCTACGATGAGTCACTTCTTGTTGACATCAGCACATTATCCAAGAGGTTGATTTAGAAACACCCTTCCAGTACCTTGAGGCTTGCATACATCAATGGCATGTTTCCCACTTTCAACAATAGGTTAACATCAATGGCATTCGATTGAAAGACTTTGTATGGTGTTCGACATCAAATAATCCATTCACACCATGTAGAATGTATTGCAGTACCTTGAGGATCATTATCATTATCTGTGATTTCTTTTGCATCTGTTAACAACTTACATCATTGGTTGGTAATCAAATGGTGTCTTCCCATGTCCGACTTCAGATCACATATTCACATGGTTAGATTCATACTTGATCAAACAATTGAATGAGATAGAAGACCCCAGATCTAGTTTCATCCATCCGGGCTGCAATTTCAGGAGTACTAAATCATATGTACAATGGCTTTACATTGATGGTCATTCCGATCATGGGTCTTTATCTGTAGACGACTGTTTATTTACATGTAATGAAAGTTTATAAGTTAAGCATGGGTATGCCTTTCCTCAACAATTCATGTAAAATCAAATATCATGATATATTTATTGTAATTGATGTTGGTCACCTTCCACTTTGATACCTCCTCATCACATCTTCAAGAATTTCATTCAACATTTGCATTTTTCCGACTTCATGCTTTAGGGGGGAGCTATTATAGATACAATTGGGCACATCAATCACAACATCCAGATCACTGTTTTAGGGATCATCAATCCCTAATTTCAGTTGCTTCATGCCCTAAACATGTCACCCCTTTGAATGCCTCCTTCCCAGACAGTGTCATGACTTGAAGACATCTAAAAACAACCTCTAGAGGGACCAGCGCAGGTAAGCCCTTGTAAAGTTGCACATCAGAGTAGCTGAGTCCACTGCCAGGGTGCTCTACAGAGAACTTAGGCTTCCTTTCACCTGCACTAGATGGGAATGAGCGAAATTCACATAGGGTTTGGGGAATATTTTTATCTTTTGGAGTCGTCTAGAAGGTTCCTTCACTTATCAAATCCTATGAGATTGAAAATGGAAGAGGAATGAGTTAAGGTGCATCCTATCCTCTCATCCCTTCCTCAATGAAACTAATTCTAAGTATCGAAGGCCATTCAATGACACCATTTATGACAAAACCTCCTTCATCTTCCTATAAATTGACCACTCATCTAAGTTATCAGGGGCTGGATTATGCTGAATTGTAAGGAGATAATGCTGCTATGAGATTTGGCTTTGAAGCAAGTATTGTAATCCTACAAGTTTTTCATTCTTTTGATGTGATGCAGATGGGATCCAAGTTGGAGGAATGGCTTTGAATCAGACACCAATGGTTGTAATTCCTTCTTCTATCTAATAAAGTGTTTGAACCTTTTTCCCATATGTTTGTATTTTTTCATAGTGCTTATATGTGTGAATTGTATCTGATTCCTTTTACTTATATTCAGTAGATCATGTGCTTTGATCGGTTCTTTGTTTTCTGTTATATTTACAGGGTACTTCTCAAGCATATTAAGTACAGGAAGGAGCGACAAAATCAATACAAGGGAGACGAGAGGAAAGCAAAACTACAAGTAGGTCTTCTTATCTTCTCAGCTTATCTATTTCTTCTAGAAAAAGTCTAAAACATTTTAAATTGTTGTTCTAGATACAACTACTTATCTAGGGAATTGGTATTTATCCGTAGATACCAAATTCTCCAAAACAACATGAGATCTCTAATACCCAGAAAGGGTTTGGGCAGACTCTAAACAAATCAGGAGGTATTAAAATAATTAATATTTTTAATGGAGTCCTTAAGTCTAAACTTAGGGAAAATAAAATATTAATGTGTATTAATATGAATATGTATTAGAATGGTCCAAAAGACATGGATCAATCTAGATATAATATTAGCCATTTATTAGAGGCTTAATCTTGGCCATTGATATGTCGATAGGAAATGTATAAGAGGAGGCTTGAGGGTCACTTGGAGAACATACCACAGTGATCAGTCATTCTATTCTCTAGAGCGGGGTTTGCTAAGAGAGATAGAATCAGTGAACATGATAGAAGCTGAGGGACATTGAGTACAAAGAGACAGAGATGCGTAGATAGTGTCAGGAGAGCAGCAGAGTGGCAAGAGAGAGAGATACAAGAGCAACCAGTGCTCGCGCAGGGCCATGTAGAGGCAGCTAAGTGCTGTGCAGAGCACTAGAGGGGCCAACATAGCTGACGTAAAGGCTCAGAGAGCTGACGCAAGGCCTCATGTGGCTGATGCAGGACAAGATAGGCTAATGCAGGGCTAGTGCTGGGCTAGGAGAGGCTGACGTAGTCTAGATTGGGTAGACACTGGGGTTTTTGGGGCATATTCGTGCTAAGTAGCTGCCGAAAATATTATCTTGGGTCTCAGCCAATAGATTTGTCAGAAACTGAGGTATTAGTGCCAAGGAAATTCTCTATTGGGTAGGCCATTTTGGCTGCACTGGCTTTCCCACATTGGGTTTTTCCGGGGACATTAGTCCAAAAATAATGGTGTCCTATGGTGTGTTTTTTCTTGTTTCTTTTATTTTATGATCTGTAATATGTTGAGCATGCCCTAGTGTTTATTTTTAGTATTTACATTGTAAATAACTTGTTAAGGAAAATAACAAGTAGGTAGGAATAAATCAGATAAAGTGCATGGAGGGTTTCTAACTAAATAAACTTAGAAACTTCAATAGTTGTATCAACTACAATATATCCATACACGAAGTGAAAAAAAATGTGTCAAGGATGTCATTGAATATTCTAGATTCCTTGATCGAGGGATTCCTAAGGAGAAGAGTGCCTTTAACGAACTATTGATGGGAAAAATGAAGATTATGAGTACCTAGGGGAAGACCCTTTAAATGATTATGATCAGGGGCATGCTTGATGCAGTGGCTTAAACCTTCCAGAACTAACATAAAGAGGTATGGAGAGAGAGAGGGTCTCCTTCATGAACACTGTGAGAGGGAGGGAAGGTGAAGGAGGGATAACCATTGAGAAGGATTCAGGAAGGTTTCTGAAACCAAATCCAACACCCAAGAGATCGATTTGTCATGAAAACGATATACTCAGAGAACATGAAAGAGATACTTCCAAGTTAATTTATCAAAGGCCTTTGACATGTCATGATTAATTTTAATTCCTAGTTGCTTAGTTCATTGGACGAAGTGTATTTTTTCTTGGACAATAGTAACACTATCCAAAATATGCCTTCCTTCAGTGCACCCATTTTTTTAAGAGAGATTATACCTAGAAGAATGAGCTTGAGGTGATTGGCAATGGTTTTTGAGATGATTTTGTAAATTACATTGTAGAGATCTATGGGACAATAGTTTGAAGGAGAAGTGAGCTGGTGGGAGTTGGTCATAAGAGAAATAAAGGTTGCATCAAAAGTAGATAGAAGAGAAGAAGAACATCTAGAGTTCTCCATGAGTTGCTAAACATCTTGACCTAGAATGGACTAACAACCTTGGAAAAATTTGCTTGTGAAACCATCTGGTCTTGGGGATTTATTTTTAGCATGTGCATGACTACTTCCTCTACTTCTTGGAAGGTGATTTTATTTAAGATCATTGATTTTTGCTATGTAGTAATCAGGTGTGTGATATGCTGAGTGACTTTTTGAATACTCTTTCTATGTTGTATGGGATCTTTAAGAAGAGAGATGAAATGTTGGGTGAGTGTGGCTGCCATTACCTCATGATCTTCCAAAAAGTGATTATCTTGGTTGAAAATTAGAGTGATTTTATTGTGGTGCTTGTAATCGACCATGGACTTGTGAAAAAAATTGGTGTTGTGCTCTTCCTCTTTTAGCCATTTTATTCTCGATTTTTTCCTATATAAGGTCTCTTCCTAGTCCATTCTTTCATGGAGATGATGTCGAAGGGTTTCCTATAGATCTTTTCTTTGTTCAATGATACAAAAAATTGGACTTCTTTCATTCGCACTTTGAGCCTCACTTTGTCTTCCCAGATGTAGCCAAATTCCTTTTTGTTCCATTCTTGTAACTTGGCTTTTAGGAACTTTAATCTCTTCTCGAAGTGATACATTATTCGACCTTGGATGACTGCATATTCTTCCCACCAACCTTACATTTTAGCAAGTAAATTGGAATTCCTTATCTAGAACAACTCAAATTTGAAGGGTCAATATTTTGGGGAGGAAGACTAGCCTAGGTGTAGAGTGCTGAGCCGGTGATCCAATCCAAAGCTTGGAAGAAATGAAGCATTTATATGCATACCAAACATGACCAAGGATTCAGAAAGAAGGAAACATTCCAACTTAGACCGCACTTGATGGTGGCCTCTTCTTCTATTATTCCATGTGTAAATACCATTGGAAGTTTGGATATCCACAAGATTTGTTAACTCGATAAAAGAATTGAAAGTTGTGGATTCTTCTTCCAAACATATTATACATCCCTTATTCCCATACAAGGATCAAATCAAATTAAAGTCACCTCCCAAGATCCACTAATTAGAGGATTCCAAACAGGTAGCAGAGTATAGGTTGGAAAGGAACATTCATTTATCCTAAGGGTTAATGGGGCCATAGACATTAGAAATTGTACCTAAATGGGAAAAGTCAACGGGTTGAAATCTAGCCAATAAGATTTTTGAGGGAGAGAATTAATTGGTAATGGCCATGGTCTTGGGGTTGCAAATAATGGAAAGTCCTCCTAAAGCATTTGTGACACATTGGGAGAGGAAATCACAGTGCTTCCAAAAAGAGCTAATAATCTTGGAGAGGTGTTGATGGGTGCATTTGGTTTCTCGCAGGAGAAAAATGTTTGGACTTTCTTTAGAGGTGTGATTCTTAAGGATCTGACGTTTATGTTTTCCATTTAACACTCTCACATTCGAGGAGATGATCTTCACTATATAGATTTGGTGATGGATGGGAAAATGGAAATCATTGGGGCTACATGACCTGAATTAACCAAAAATTCCCCAAGATCTTGAAGGAGTTGGTTATTTTTTTGTGGCCCTTTTTCTTTCACTCCTTGAGAGTGAGAGAAGTATCTGGAAGATAATTTATTTTTATCCCTTTCATTGAAAATGAGGGAAATAATGAAGGAGAAGTACCTTGAGCATATTATTTTTGAAGAAGCACATCTTGATCTCTTAGTTTCGAATTTGTTGGATCTCATAAGCATTATATATGTGTGATGTATTTTTGGTTTTAAAATGTAATAGGCGAATGTTTCTTTTGTGTGGTGTGCATCTTTGATTTCTTTCTTCATATTAGAGCCCTTTTGGGCTTAACTCCCTCATTGGAGGGCCAAGGAATATGTGAAAAATGTGACGATAATTTATTATAATAATAGGTTAGTGTAGATGTGTGAGTGTTATGTATGAATATTTTAATTGTGTGTGGATTTTGTATAGCTACAAATGGAAGGGAATTTTGAAAGTCTAGGATTGATCCTATACTATGATTCACAACAATGAATGTTACTTCTTCTCTATGATATTAAAATTTCTACATGAAGATGAAGGGAGGGATTATTTACTGTTGTTTTGGCACATTATCCTTGTGTTGAACAATCATCAATGTGAAAAAAAGAACCCATGTACAAAGTCAAGCACTCCTTACAAGATCGATCCACTCATGTTGATGAAGAGTGGATGCAATCGAAATTTAATTGAACATAAACCTAAGAATGACCCTTCTGATTGTATGGTCTTGTCCATTTGATCAATATAGTATTATATTTTCCCCTATGAATAGTCCAAGGACATATTTGAGTGACCGCTTACATGAAAGTTCTAAGAAAATACTTTCAATGAATCTTTTTCTTGTAATAAAATCCCTGTGATGGAAAAAAAAGCCTATGAGGCGACTTACATTGGCAAGCTATTGAGAGTGTTTTCTGTGGATGTTGAGGCATTCCCCCCACCCCCTACAAATTTAACCGTTTGAGTAGTGGTATGCTTCATATGCGGCAAAACAGATCTAGCACTTCTCTTCTATATTTTTTCTATTTGTCTCTCGAACTCTTTGTCATGCCTTGCTTCTAAGCTCCTTTAACATGATGTATGAGGGTAGTTTCTAAAAGTGAGCGAGCAAATGTTGAAGGAATATTTGTGGCCCTTGGTGAAGGCGATTTCTCTATTCACTCATAACAATCATGTAGTCTGTTTTCTTTATAGAGAAATATGGTTACGTTGTCTTTATCAGAGGTTGTCCCCAAATTTGAAGAAGCAAGTCGAATCTTGGGATAATTATTGCAATTTGTTTCAGGTCATTATTCATAGTGTGGTTAACATGCAATAGTTGAATCAATGGTTCTAGGATATTAGTTTGAGTTATTTTGTCATTAGTAGACTTATAGTTTTATATACTATTGAGAGTTAATTGGAAAAATTCCATATTTATGTGATTGAGCCTTCGTATTCCATACTGCCAAAGTGAAGCCACAAATTTCAGGCTATGATCAAGTTGGCTTTAGAGCTAATGCATAGGTGTAGGAAATGTGGTTGTCTCTATAGAATTTCACCATTTTTTTCATTTTAGTTATAATATATATATATATATATATATATATAATATATATATATATATAATATTATTATATATATGATATTATATAATAATAGTATATATATATATATTTATTTTTTTTATTTTTTTTTGGTTTGGTAAATTGAAAGGCAGAACCAATCATTGATAATGTATGCGTAATTCAATTGTGTTCTTGGCACTCGGAACCCTTGAACAACAAGCATTATTTTGATTGTGTTTTCAATCTATTACATTTTGTTGTTATGGTGCTTGAAAACCCCTTAAGAATACGGATTATTGGTTATAGTATGAGACCTGTGTTAGACAAGTCAAAGTTGTATGATCAAAGTTCTAAACAAATTATATCTAGATTGATGTCCTAGAAATTGACGGATAGCCAAAAGTGAAATATCGAACACATGGTGATATGCACATAGAGTGGTTTAGTTAATTGATCACTTTTCTTGCAAAAGCCCCGACGAGCTGATTATGTCAATATTTTTTATCATACAAGTATATCAAAGATGGTTAGAGGCAGTTGTATCTTAAATGGGTCATGTGATAAGCACAAAGTTGCGGTAGAGAAGGAGTGTAGCATGAGAGATTCTATAGTGGCTATAAGTGCTGATGAAGACCATACTAGGGTAGCACACAAACATTTTTGTTGTAATTTATAATGTAAGCGTTAAAGGGAGATACCTATAATTAAACGTTCCAATAAAAATTGTTGGATTAGGTTGTTGAGATATTTTCTCAACAAACAATTCTTAGTTTAAAATTTGTTGGATGTCATAAGCACTATATATGTGTGATGTATTTTGTTTCGAAATGTAATAAACGATATCTTTTGTGTGATGCGCAATTTCGACTAATAATTTAATATAAGAATATTATTTAGATCATTTTTATAATGTCTTTTAATTTCATTAATTTGAAACATTTTGATACTTCTTATATATTAATGTCCATTAAAATTTACTAACTATTTGGTTTATATAATTATACTAATTTACTATACCATTTTATAAAAATGTAACTTCAATTTAGATATATATATATATATATAACTTGACAAACAATTTGAGTTAATCTCATGGTTTTACATTACGAATCAAAGCACTGTGCATTAAAATAACTCTCTTTCATCCATGTGGTACCACTAGTGCTACCCATAATTTGAATTCCACGTACTTAGTGAATGGTGGTAATCTCTCTCAAGTGTTTTTTTTCGAGATTTTAAAGTGAAAATTTTAATGGTTTATGGTTTAAAATATATTTGTATAGATCTATTTTAAGTATGAATTTTTATTTTGTCATGAGGATGAACCACATTAGTTGGTTGGAAACGTCAACCAAATCTTAATGATGTGATTAATGAATTTTCATTGTTTAAATTGTATTTTTAACTGCTAAATAGAGTATATAGAAGACCAAATAAATGTTTTAACAATACAACTTAATTTTTTTTAATGATATATAAGTAATTTTTTTAAATGATATATAATATATATATAATCCGCATTAAAATATTTTACATAACATGTGATCCAAATGAATACTTTTTTAAATTATAAATGTATTTTTTAATACATGTCAACATATTTTATTAATAACTCACATTAATTTTTTTTTATATATACTATTAAAATATTTTATTTCAACCTAAATTAATTAACATAAATTTTCATGTAATTTATTTAATTTCTTGTTGAAATATTTTTGAAAAATATAAGAATTAAAAAATGAACAAAAATAAAGTAGTTGTGCATCTTATTCAACCTTGATAGTATAGTAATGGTTGATTATGAAGGCCATGAGTCTGCACCGGGTGCTAGACAGCCGAGAATATGAACCGCTGCTGTCACCCTTCGATATAAGAACTAATTTCCCCGTCAAAATACTCCTAAAGTACGTGTATTCACAGACTCCAGTTGTACTTGTTTGGCGACGCTTGAAAACAAAAACTTCAACAAAGCCGGTGGAAGTGTGACTATGATTGATATCTTACAACCCTCGAATATGACTACCTTGAGTGTCCCTAAAGCTTACGCCTTTCCACTTATAGCACATTATGAGGAGAGTGTTACCATAAAATTTCCGTTAATTCACAGTCGTACATTTTGTTTCACTCTCGCTCCTTTCACTATATGATACACTTTCCATGAAATTCTATTCCACTCTGCCACATTTCTTTCAGCGACATGTAACAAGTGATTTCGTCCGTCCATATGAACTCACAAAGCAATTTCAAGACTACATCATGTTAATTCTTTTTATTTAATGAAAAGTTGTTAAAATTTTATTTATTTATTTTTGTGTTAAAGTTTTTATAATTTAGTAATGATGAGTATAAACATTTAAATTAATATGTAAGAGATATTATACATATAAAAATGAAATATTAAATAAAAATATAATATTATTTTAAATAAAATAAAAATCAATTAATTTTTTATAATTGTATATTGAATAAAATTACAGATAAATATTTTCTTACTAAAAATTATAATATGTATATGATATTTAAATAAATTTAAATAATAATTATTCATATTCATAATCCTCTAAGTGATTTTAAGAGAATAAGAGAATATTTGAGATTCTTAAATATTTTATTTCTATGATAAAAAAAAGGAAAAAAACATTCCGAAATCACCATAAAAACTTGATAAGTCTAATTAATAAACACACACATATATATTCCAAAGGAAATATCGTATTTTTCATTAAAAATGGAAATTGCATTTAATCGATGCACCATGTGCATTAAAAATGAGTGCTAATAGCCACCAAAAAATCAGAAGGACAAGTCTAGTTTTGCAAACCCTATCATGCCCATAGTTTATCTCAAAAGAAACATAATTAAGACCATCATAATAACCACGTGTAATATGGCTCGGTCATGTCCAAAACCATTCACCTAAATTTTTAAGCATGACCATATATACAATGACTATTGGAATCACAATATTGGAAAATGAATTCAGTTGTATTATAATGATGATGAGAATCATGTACATGTGTACATATAAATAAAATATGAAAATTGTTGATTCATTTTCCTGGTTTTTTCGGCGATCAATAATTATCCACTATAACCCTGATAGATTAGGTGGTTAACATTCCCCCCCTTATTCCAAAGGGCTATATATGAGAGTCCAAGAAGAGAGCTCAAATGCAAAATTTATGACAAGCTATGCTTGAATGTGCTCTCTCAAATGGTGGTTTTTAACATAAAACCACAAATAAACCAAAAGTGGGAGAACTCAAGGTCTCAACCAATAATGGCTTAAGTTTGATCATCAACTATGGAACTATCAAAGCAGTTCCCAGAAAAATTCCTAATCTGGCTAAAAGTTGAAGTCTTCTACTAATGGAAGTGCTCACTAACAAAAAATAATGTTAGTTTTAAGATGACTACAAACTGATGTGGCAAAAATAAAATTCTTTTGGAGATGGTGGTTTAAAACATGCCACCAGAAAAAACGTAAACAATTCATACTTATGGAACATGACTATCTTTGGAAGCAACTTTGAATCAAGTTCAACTTCAGGATGTGGCTGAGGTTCACTTGATAAAAAGTAGTTGTCGACTCATACCCACTTGATTAATCAACAAAGTAAGTAACTAGCAATCAATTCCTCCCTGCTAGATACAAGGTGAGAAGATGAAGAAATCTTCACTACAAAACTATTCAAAACTTGTGAATAAATTCTGTGATATTATTGGAATATCTTCTTGGTTGTTGACGACCATTGCCAAGAAACAATCCATCTAAAATGAATCTTCTTTATCATAGGGGTATTGTTTTTGGAACATCTCTATGAATTATGATTGTGCTTACCACAATGTTCACAAGGGTGAAGATCAAAACATTGATCTTTCATATGTCCAACTTGATCACATTGTTGGCATCTGACAAAATCTCTAAATGTTATGGAACAGGTGCAAATGAAGATGGATCATCTTGAAGAATTCCAACACTAGAAAACTTGATCAGCTTAGAATCATATGGAGTATGGAATGACACATCCTTGTCATATTCAAGACCAATTTATTATTCTTGTTCACAAATTCTTCCCAAGTTCTGATGAAGGTCTTGGGAAGTGCAAGTTGAACCTTCACATTTGCATAAAAATCCACTCCTGAAATGACTCCATTATTATGATGAATTTCTAATCGATGATGGGAGTCAGACTCAAATAGGGACTTGTTTTGAACAATTGCCAGTTCAGAATCACAATGCTTTTGTTGAATTTCATCTTGTTGTAACTTTGGCTCAAGCTCCAAAAACTCAATTTTTCTTTAAGCATTTTGCAAACATGTTCGAATGTTGGAGAGTGTCATTGATAATTTGGACTCTGTCATGAATAATATATGTTATTAGAGTGATTAGTAACTCTAATACATTACTAATTCAATCCATTTTATACTAAATCAAGCTTAGAAAATTAGGGGTGTCAGATGCCACTGAAAATGCACTCACCTACAATGCAAATCAACAAGAAAGCTTACTACAAATTATTGATATTCTTGATACTGATTTTGAATTGTTGTGTAGTGCAAGGAATCAATTGTCTCCTTCATCCACTGCCTTTGAATTATGGAAACTATCAAATTTTCAGTGGCTATATGATTAGCAATTAAAGAAATTAAAACTCCATACCTTGTATTTATAGAGGCACAGTGTAACAAAATATCTTATTTGCCCTTTTTTTAACAAGAATGTTTGTAGAGGAATGACTGCAACAAAAATAAAGGATGCAAATGTGAACACATACAGTGATACATTGCCTCTACTCTTTGGTTGTTTTATCTTTGACAACAATGTTCATACTCTACTTCATGGCTTCTCTCATAAATATTGTGCAAAATTCATTCTCAGTGGCTTCCTTGTTGCATGTCTAGGTCCAGCAGGTCTATCGTGTTGATGGGCCACACATTAAATATAATGATAAAGACAATGCAAAGTTAGCTCTCAATATCACAACAAATCTTCAATTCCTATTCTCTTGGAACAAAAAGCAAATATTTGTGTTTGTAGCTATGGATTACATAACATCAATCAATGTTGTGAATTATATCTCTTTGTGGGATTATATTTTCACAAAAAGAGAGAAAACCAAGTTCCATGTTGACACATCAAACAAGTATAGTGTTCTTCAGCAGTATGTAGGAGACACCATTCAACATAACAATGTATTAGATTGTGTTGCCCATTACTGGCTTCATGATTTCTGATAAGAAAACATTTGATGTTTTTCATCTACTTCCTGGTACTATTATAAGGTATAAGTGTGTACATAAATTAAATTTCCTTGCAACAATTCATCATTTAGGTGTCTACTACATTATGAATCCAAGTATAGAAATTACAACTCAAGAGAAACTCACAAACAATGTCATAAGGATCATAATTAATGATCTTTGTACACCTGCTATTAAGATTAATGGCCTCTTATAGTCAATTCATGACCACCACAAGAAAAAATAATAAGAATAATTTCAACAAATCCTTTAGTTGGTTTCTCTGCATATTTGATGACATTTTGAAGCATGCATAACAATGCACAAAACTTGGATTAAGTTCCTCCTGAAGTATCGATACGTGTAATACTTCAACTTGAAATGGCAACTTTTGAGTTTCATAAAGTTCATGACCTCCACCATTGATTGTGTCATCAGACTCGTCTCTTATGTGTGTTTTTCTTATCATAAACTATAATACTAATACATGAATACAGTGAGGTATAATATACTTACTTGTTTGGTTTGATTGCATCCCAATTCCTATGCAGACATAATCCTCACCAACTGTAAGCTCTACCTTTTAGCATTTATCAATTGCAACAAAATTGTTCTAAAATTAAAACTCTTGTGCACACACTTCAACCTTGGGCAGAACTCGACATCTGAAGTTTTGTCATGGTGGTGGTGAAAGTAGCCATGTTCAATGAATTACACACTCATGTTTCCTGTCATGAGGTGGTTTTGGAACCTTCAATTATGTTATCCTTTATTAACTGGCTACAATATGGCCATTTCATGTTCAATGATGCATCTTTGATCTTGGAATTACATTATGGTCCTTTGTTGAATGCCGAGGAAAATGTTCATTTTCACCTATGACGACAATTTTGAGGGCTAGACATGAGTGCTTTTTAGAGCCATATATCTTTAATATACTTCCTTCGGACCTTCTCTATAGTCACACAACCTTTTTTAATAACATAAAAGTTCATACCTTCTTCTCTTAATGACTAGAATCTAGCCTGCACCTTCACACTCACACTCTATACATTAAATATCAATCAAGAACCATGGTGTCTACGTCCACAAATATTCAATCTGAAACAACATATCAAACTTCACCGATGACCTTCACAAGGTCCAAAACATCATTGGACTAAAACTCTTGTTTTCCACATGCTTTGGAAGGCCACAAAACTAGTGGCTCAATCTATTCAACAGAGAATATAAACATCTACTCTAATACCATTGTTGGAATCACAATATTTAAAAGGAATGTAATTATATTATAATGATGATAATAATGGTGTACATAGGCTACATATAAATAGAATAAGAAAACCATTGATTTAGTTTCCTGGTTTCTTTGATGATCAAGATTTGTCCACCTGAACCCTGATAGATTAGGTGGTTAACAGTAACCACCTAGATGGACTCGGGAATATAAATAACTAATGCTTAATTAGAAAAAAAATTAGTCCTCCCACTAGTAAAGTCGCATGCCTTCTATGAAGGGTCGGTGATAGAACTCTAATGCTATATCTCCTATCACCTCAGTGATCTTCCAAATTCCTAAATCTTGTAGAGAACCAACCTTAGGTAAGGTGTCTGCAACAATCTTTGTTTCCCTGTAGATGTCACACCAAGATATATAATCAAAAGTTTGTGTAGGATGAAAAATATCTTCTAAAAAAGGAGATAGTGTGTGCATGTGACATCTCTAAATATTATTGAACCATCTTATGACAATCATAATCTCCAGAAATTTGAAATTTTCAACATTTTTATCAACAGAAAATAGAAGAATCAATTTTAGGCTAAGGAGTTCTGTGTAATTGTTGGATCCTTTACCAAGACCACTTTGAAAGTTGTACGAGTGTTGTTCCTATAAGAAGAGAACTAATGAAATTTTTCCCTTAATAATAAGGCCCCATCATATTACACCCAAGGAAGAATGATCAATATCCTATGTAATGAGATTACAAAGATATTGTGTGATTTCAACGTCAAGAAGAGGTGAGAAAATGTCCAAAACTTGAGCTGCCACAATATTAGGTGAAGACGCTTATCCTAAAAAAAGCCTTTGTCTCTTGATTTCCATATTTCCTAGTTAATGATGGGGGGAAGTATTTTTTTTTTGGAGGCCTTATCCCATCATAACTTCCAAATCTCATTTAAATTCCCCCCCTGCAATTATGAATAGGAAACCAAATTATTCATGATCAAAAGCTATACTCTAAGAGAAAAAGAGAAAATACAAGAATAACTAATCCACTATTTCCTCCACGTCTTTGCATAGGACATACAAGCTAGGACCAACCAAACTCCTCTTCTTTAAATTATCCCCAATTGGCACCTTGTTTTCAAAATATGCCATTGGAAGAGGCAAGCTTTAGCAAGATAACAAAGCTTCCACAATTTCTTCAACCACCATATCATCTCCTTCAGTTTCTGATTTTTCGTTATGAAAAGGTAACCTATTATATATATATATATATATAAGACACACACACACAGAAGGTCACGGGTTCAATTCTTCTTGATACCCTTGGGTTATGTTTTGTGGTTGGGTAGGAAGGAAGTGATTCATTTAAGTAGATCTAACCTAGTACAACTATTTTGTGGACATAATAGTCACCAATATCCAAGGTAAGTGAACCAATAAAAAAGAAAAGAAGTGAAATTTATATAAATATGAATAAATATTTATGATCTACCAAAGTGTCTAGAGGAATGAAAATATTTTGAAGTGTAAATATGTTCTCAAAGTTTTACACTTAAAAGAGGTTTGTGTTTTGAGAATTTGATCTTATCTGTAGATCCTAAGTTAAAATAAATTTTTACTAATTATTTTAAAATTAATTCTCACTATCTTTTATTTTTATGAAATCTTAACGTATAACCTAATTAAAAAGATAATCTTTATATAAGCTAATTAATTTATGTCATGTCTACTAAGATGGTGTCTTCACCTGGAATAGTTTTTTTGCTAGAATTTGACAATTTTTGGATTGCAAAATCTAAATTTTTTAGTGTTTCAATCACGATTTTAGCACTAGAAATGGATTCAATATCATAAAACACCCTTGGGCACTCCAAATTTCATAACTTGACAACTGTAACATTTCTTCTTTTTTAATAATTCCAATGGAATTTAACAAAAAAATATGCTATAAACATGAACAATTTCAAGGTGAAATTGTTGAATGTTTAGATTATAATTTAATCTATACCTATAAATAATACAATAACCAACATATAAATTAAAAAAATGATAAAAATTAACTAAATTCTAACTTTATTTAAACTTTTATTATATATATATAATATATCTAGAATAGATAATAGATAGATATATAGTAGATAGATAGATAATATTCTTAATCATGGAGATTCACCCTAGTTTACTGTGAAAATTTAACTTGTAAATGGTCACTCTTACAATGCCACCATCAATTCTCAATACCAAATGCATAATATGACATGTGTTGAGATGACATTTTCTTTAATTAATTAATTTGAGATAAATTAATTAAAAGATATTAAGTAAATTGGAAATAAATCTCAACCATTGATCTCCGAATACTACCATAAATATTCCAAAGTATTCCATGGAAGTTAATCCACTACCATTCACCTAATAATTATTGATAATTAACTTAAAATTGTAGAATGTTCATTAAATACACCTATCAATCAAGATAATTATAAATAAACTAAAATAAACCTTTATTTCAAAAAGGAAACCAATTTTACATATTGTTGTGGAAGGAAGAGTTATTTCATCTACATTGTTATTCATATACCTAAATGGAATATGTTGTGCAAGGAAATATGCTCTTGGTGATTCCTCCCACAAAGGTATTGAAATATATTTCAAACATGAACACTCAAAAATAAGTATTCAACTTATTAATAAATAAATAAATAAATTATTATTATTAGTGTTGTTGTTGTTATTATATATAGCCATTATAAAATAGAAATAGTAAGGACAATATGATTATTAATCCATTTTATTTTAAAATGTGTATTATAAGTTGTTTATTTGTTTTGGTAGATTTAGTGTTGTTATTGATGACAACTAATGTCATGTCATTGATGTTAAAGGGGATTGTTAAAGAAATAAATTGTTTAGTATAGTGCTACCATTGACGACAACCAATATCATATCATTATTGTCAAAAAAATGTGATGTCTTAGAAGTATGATGCCTTGAAAGATCATATCAGTGATTTCAAAGATGGCTTAAATATTATTGAGTTATTGTTGAAGTTATGATGGTCAAATGACTATATTGATAGTATGGTTAAGTATTCCTCTCTGAAACCTTTTCCAAAAATATATTACACTTGGTCAAACTCCTCTGGAATGAGAAGATAAGTCAATTTGAAAGTAACATGGAAAAAACAAAATTTGTTATTTAAGACACCATGTTTTTAACAATCGTGCATCTCAAAGAACATCCATGTTTTTGTGATAAATCAACAGTAGTTGGCATGTTGACATGCACATTATTTAGTAGGCTTAAACATCATAAATCTCAGGGTAGATCTAATCATTATGGATTTCTTGAATGGTGGATGGAGTGCTAAATCACGCAAGGTTCAATAAATTTCATGCCACAAATGTCCACTGAACTCTTTCATGTTGGACCACTAAAAATGTGAAATGTGGTAGATGCCAAGTGGTCTTTCCGGTTCAACTACATCCAACTTCCATCTCCTATATCTGCTATTTCTGATTGCTTTCGGGCCAAGACGACTGCTCTATTATTTTAGGAGCATCTGTTCCAGTGAGGAACCCCTTTTGCTTCACGCGAAAAGGTTTTCGGTAGCCCTAGTTGCGTCATTTTTAAGATCTAGAGGTATACAGTGTTTATTTGTAGTTTACAGTTATTTTCTCTCTGTTTATTTCGGTTTCGGTTTATTTAGCTCTTTTTTATTACCGAATCTATACCTTTCATTTCTGTGTATGCTCTTTGCCCTGCGACTCTGTGCGATCTGGGCAAATCAGAAACAGAAAGGAAGGATTTTTCTCATGCGTATGCTCTTTTCCCTGCGCCTTAGTGTGATCTCGGAAAATCAGAAACATTGAGGAAAATATTTAGTTTCCGGGTAAAGCTAACTTTAAACCATAAGGCTTGTTTTTTTTTGTATGTCTGTGTTGGGTTTTGTGTTTTTGTTTTCTATGAAGAAAAATAGCTTTCTCAAGCAAGCACACAATCCAAAGCTTCAGCGACCAAAAGAAAACAAAGCCCCCCTCCCCCCTCTCTCTCAAACTTTTTGTATAGCTCACTTGGTTCAAAGCTAATTTATGAGGGTAGAGGTCTTGGGTTCAAATCTCCTTTTTGTTGAAAAAGGGGCATTTTTTTTCATTTCCGCACATTCCCGCACTTTGTCGGCGCCTTCATCAACTTTTTTTCAAAAAGCCATAACTTCTTCATTCGGAAGCCGTTTTCAGAGCTGTTTTTTTTAACCAACCTAATTTTCCGAGATCTTTCCATTGGAACACTTAGTTTCAGCATATATAGCTTCAGTTTCTGTTAAAATGGAAAGTCCATGCCAAGTTATTCTTGACAGCACCAACTACTTCCAATGGTGGTCCTACATTGTGGATTTACTTAGAAGTAAAGGTCTTTATAGAATAGCCTCAGGCCAAGAAACCAAACCAAAAGATGAAGATAAGGTAGCTAAATGGGAAAATAGACAAGATCAAGCACGTGGGTTGATAGGTATGTCTATCTCTCTTGATTTTAGATTCCATATTGCAGAAATTGATACTCCTGATAAAGCAATCGAGCAGATTACTAAAGTTTTTGGAATAAAAAATGAACTTAGAGTGCATCAACTTGAAAATGAGTTGCTTACATTGGACCCCAATAATTTTTCTTGCATTGAAGATTTCTTGTCCAAGTTCAAGACCATTAGACTTCTCTTGCAAGGTGTTAAGGTTAAGAAAGAAGATAGTGCCCTTATTTATTGCATTCTTACCAAGTTGGGACCAGCCTACTCTGTGTTTGTTTCCACCTTCCATTCTACAAGAGAAGCCTTCATTTCTCAAGGAAATGACTACAAGCCCCCTTCCTTTGATGCTTTTTTGGATTCTTTAATAAGAGAACAATAAAAACTCTTACACCTTGGTCTTCTTAATCTTGGAAACTCTTCTAAGAAAGCGTTAACCACCCAGCAACAACCAAACTCAAAGAATCCTAAGAAGTCGTATCCTAAAAGGAATGGTCCTAAACCAAACAAGGGTCCTAAGCAATTTCAGCCTCAAAGTGAAAAATCATTTCACCATAATGATAAGGCAAATAAAAACAAAGGGAAGAAGACTGATAGACATTGCAACTTTTGTAATCGAGATGGCCACTTAGAATCTAAATGCTTTAAGAAGATGGAATCCTTGGAAGCAGCAATGAAGAAGCATAACATCCATTTGGAGCACTCTTCAACTTCATCTTCAGGAATGGCACTTTTTGCATGTGGTTGTCAAGCATCTCGGTCTGGCTATGCACTAAATGTATCTTCTTCCTCTCATTCTCATGGGTGGCTCATTGATTCTGGAGCTTCTTATCACATGGCCAAAAATAAAGCCATGTTTTCTTCTTTAAATGATTGTAACACCAAAAATATATATGTTGGTGATGATAGATCTCTTAGTGTTGTTGGGACTGGAACTGTTCATATAGACAATGGTCAATTTAATGATGTATTATGTGTTCCAACCTTATCCTGCAACCTTCTATCTGTATATCAGATAACTCATTCAGGTTAAGGTAAAATCGTTGAATTTTCACCTCATGATGTTGTAATTAAGGACCTAAAGGATCCTAGACAAATTTTAGCTACTGGCATTGCTGATGATTCTAGAAGGTTGTATAAGTTTCACAACTTTGGGTCATCAAGTGTTCCCTCAATATTTGTTGCTCATAATGATGAAGTGAGCAAACTTTGGCATGAGCGATTTGGTCACATAAACTATCGCTCCCTTCATAATCTATGTAAAGAAAATATGGTGACAGGTATTCCAATGGTATCTTGCAGAGATGGTGTTTGTTCCGGATGTGTACTCAGAAAACATCATCGCGACGGTTTTGAAAAATGTGCTTGTTGGCACGCCTCAGCCCCTCTACAGCTTGTGCATAGTGATTTATGTGGTCCACTTTCAGTTGTTTCCTTCTCTGGC
>APFE030872227.1:0-13108 GCA_000404065.3 Pinus taeda
ACTTAACCCCTATTTTATTTTAATTAATTTAAAAACCTAACCCCTAATTTATTTTAATATCTAAGATAGCCCATAATTTAATTTAATTTAATTTAATTAAGCCTTAATTCAATTCAATTTAATTAATCTAATTAATTAAATTGAATTAAATTAATATAATTAATTAAATTAAATTTATTTTAAAAATGGGGAAGATTAATTAATTATTAAATTATTAAATTATTTAAATAAGCATACCTTCTGACCGGAGGGTCTATTGATCTTGAGCTTCCACGGGTTTCGAAGGGGTGATTCGTCTGATGAAGGGGAACCAGTTCCCACTGATTTCACTTCCATTGTCTCTGTTGAGGTTCTGCGGGACTTTCATAATTTCAATGGCCTCTCTGATTTTCCTTTTGTGATAATTGTCCTCCCTTGCAATTACCTTGGCGTCTTCCAAACACATGTGATGTTTGGTCTTGGATGAGTGTTCCGCAAGAGCTGACGTACGAGATCTATCATTCTTTATGTCAGCTGCGTGTTCTTTAAGCCTTGTTTTCAGAGATCGACCTGTTTCCCCAATATAACTCTTCCCACAGGAGCAGTCAATCTTATACACTCCCTTGAGTTGCTGACGATCGATGTTGTCCTTAACTGACCTCATCATCTGCCTTATGGTCCCACATGTTGTAAATTGAGTATCTATGTTTTTCTTTTTTAATATTTTCGCAATCTTGTCGGTAACCCCCTGGATGTACGGAAGGTAAACCCTCCCGTGATTCTCTTTGTCCTCAGGGTTTCGCTTAGAGAGGGCCCTGTCTTGAGCCCTTTTTATAGCCTTCTTGATACTCCATTCTTTGTACCCAATGCTTTTGAAGACAGAGGTTAAGTGTTCAATCTCCTCCTTTAGGTGATCTGGGTCAGAAATCCTGAAAGCTCTGACAGCAAGGGTGTTTAAAACGCCAGATTTCTGGGACGGATGATGGTAAGAGTCAGCATGAAGATAGCTATCCGTGTGAGTCTTCTTTCTATAGACTTGGTGTCCCAAAGTTCCATCTTCCTTTCTACCGATCAGGACATCTAGAAAGGGGATCTTACCTTTCTCTTCAAGTTCCATAGTAAATTTGATTTCAGAGGATAAGGAGTTCAGATGATTGAAGAATTTCTCAAGCTCCGCTTTACCATGAGTCCAGTTCAGGTTGGTGTCATCAACGAATCTTTTCCACCATGCTGGTTTTGAGTGGAATGAGTCAAGGGCTTTTTTCTCAAAGTGCTCCATGTACAGGTTAGCTACAATAGACTATATTTTATTATAATACCATGGGCAAAACCATGCATTTTCAAAAGCTTGGAGCCTGAAAACCGGCAATGATGAATTAACTCTGACCAAGTCAAGTTTACCCGAACTACTCTAATATATTGGACCAAAAAAATGTTAAAAGTGAAGTGAGCTAGAAAGAAGGACATTATTGAGTCCTATCATTCATGGCGTATAAAGGCCTTAGTGGAATATTCAGGAATTGACTAGACTGATGGACCCTGATTGTGGATTAGCTGCGAGTTTTAGAATCTGGAGGAAATATTTGAAATACACTGAGATTTAATGGGCGTGGTTAAATACTAAACCTCGTATTAATCAATAGGTTATTGAATTCTTTCGTGTTTATGACGTGTATGTCTATTATTGAATGATTGACTGCTACTTGCCATGAAATTAAGTGTGGCCTTTTGCATTTATGAGCCTTTTTTGCTACTGATCTCATGAACAGATACTTTATAATATGTGGAGTATTTTTTAGTTGAATTTTTATGTTGGCATTGATTTTTTTCCAAGTTTGGGAGCTTGGTTTATTCGATAATACAAGTTTCGCAAAATGAAGACAGTTTTCTCTCTATAAATTGGAACATCGACTTGCGACAGGATTAAATTCTCATTGCTGAAATTTGATCTGATGGACAGGTCCGATTCTTAACAGAGACATGCCATCCAAATATTGATAAGGCGAGATAGTGTTTCTTGCCTTCAAGTATTTTTGCTTCAATTTCTTTGAGCTTCTAAAGATATTATAACTGGCAATTACCCACAGCTAGGTTGGATATATCTATACATTCTAGATGATAAATGGAGTCTCGCTTTTCATATTCGAACAGTGTTGTTGAGATTCCTAGAATTATAAAATGTTTATCTTTTTGCCGTGTATTATGCCTCTTCTCCTTGCTGAATTAAAGAATAGGATGCTTTGTTTCTTGTCCATTTTTGTTCTTTTTGTATTTAGCATCCAGGCACTGCTGGGTGCACCCGATTCCGGTGATCCACTTTCTGACAACATTGCTAAACACCGGAAAACAAATGACATCTCCATAGTCTTCCATTGTTTCTCTTTTCCTATGGATTTATTTTGGAGCATATACATATAATATAGTTTCGAGGATTTGAATCTGTAACTAAATGATTACGAGTTGTTGTAATCTTTGCAGATGAGGAATGCAAGTGGCACGTTATAGTGCTTCCAAGGAAAAATTCCTCATTTCTATTCAAGGAGAAAGGTAAGCTAAAGCACTTATGAGGAGAAAGGTAAGGAGCATTCTAAGCTTCCTATCATGCTCACAGTTTCAAAAACTCTAAAAAGAAAGGACCATAACTGCCAGTCAAGAAAATCTTTTCAAACCTATTATCACCAGAAAACAGCTATTACTATTCCCCCTGAAAGGATAATAAGCATAAACAAAGTTGTAAGCAACAGAAATAAAGTGCATGAAAACTGCTGTGCTTCACTAATCTTATGAAAATTAATCGGCAAATATCAAAAACTTTGCCAAAGAAACTTCAGAAATCAACAGGAGGACCAAACAATGCGACTTTTTCTGGAGTATGAATCTTCTGAGTAGAGATGCCATCTCTAATTTCTTCATATATCACCCTTCTTTCTACCATCTGATACTGTTCTTTGGAAATACTATCAGCCTCAGTGTTTTGTTCCCATATACACGAAAAATAAACCAATTGGCTCGAAATTCCATGCTGCAGATTTTACTTGATCACCCACTTTTTTCAAGTGAATTCCCAGCAATTGATTAGTACTATCCATCCATTCGATAACTAAATTAAAATCTCCAAATATCTGAATTGACATCACATTTTTCTCCAAGGCAACTTTTAGAAGCTATCTCAAAGCCATTAATTCTGCAATTGTTGGAGCCAAACCCTAAAGCTGCTTTAATTCTTAATTGAATGAGATTCTGACAAGAAAAGAGCACAACCAGCACTGCTTTTTCTATGTGATCTTGACTCGAGCCATCGAAAAACCCCAAGCCTGCTCTTTATTGATATTCAACCGTGTCAATTGCCTTGCAGGTTTCTGAGTCACTGACATTTTGTATGCAGAAGCTAAAGCTCTAATTTGACTGGCCACCTGAAAATATGGAATCTCTTTTTCTTCAAAGAGCATTTGATTCCAAGCTAACCATACACCCCCAGCAGTTCCAGTAGGCAATGCCTGCCACTCTTTAAGCTCTGTGTTGCCCCATCGCTTAAGCATTGCTCCACAGTGTCTCCAACCCACCCATCTGAAATGTTCTATTTCTGACTGCAATTTATTAACATAAGAGCATTTAATGAGCAAATGAGAGATATTTTAATATCTTTGCTGCTTTAGCTTTAGCAGAAAGCAATAAAGTTTTAAAAGAACAAGTGGCATTGCTACACGAAGCTCTCCTGATAGGGAAGACAAAATGGCAACGCATGAAGGCGGATGTGCAAAACATAAATAAATCTGTAGTGGAAAGTATAGAGGTGGTGAATATGAAATCATCCCAGGATAAAGGGAAAATGATTGCCCAAATAAACAACCATGAAGAGAACACAAGAGAAGAAACAAAAGGAGATTCCACCAAAGTTTCCAAAAATTGGGCTCAAGTTATTAGCAATTCTGCTAATAAGGAAGGAGAAACAAATATTCAGGTTGACAACATGCAAAATAGTGAAGGCAAGGAAAGACAAATATGGCAACAAACATAATTATTAAAGGGGTGAAAGACTATGGGAAAAATGAATGTACTTTTGAACTTGCAAGAGACTTCTTGAAAAACAAGTTGCTATGGCAAGGACAAATACGCCAAGCATGGAGGGTGGGTAAGTTTGACGGGGAGAGAGCTAGGCCCATAAAAGTCATTATGCCTAGCTTGTGTGATAATTATATCATTCTAAGCACGGACAAATATGCCAAGCATGGAGGGTGGGTAAGTTTAACGGGGAGAGAGTTAGGCCCATAAAAGTCATTATGCCTAGCTTGTGTGATAAATATATCATTCTAAACAAGTAACATCACTTGAGGGGTTCTCGTTTTTACCTGGAAGAGGATTTAAATGTAAAACAACATGAGGAAAGAAGGGAGGAAATTTTAAAGGTTAGAGCAGCAAGAGATGAAGGCAAGAGAGCATGGATTTATAAAAGCAAAGCTGTGATAATGCGATTTGGACCTCCTTCCAAAATAGAGCCGCAAGATGGTAATAAAGAAGAGGCAACAAACTCTTCAACAAGAAATTAGAAAGCAAGGCCAGTATGGGAAAGCAGGGACAAAGACTCAAATGTGAGTCTTGCATGTAAAAATAAATAGCAGTCAAGTCATACCCAGGTTTCCTTAAGATTACTTTGTTTGAACTGCAGAGGTTACCCATGGAGATAAGGACCTGGGTTAGGGCCTATTGTTGAAGATAGAGACATAATTTTCCTCATAGGAATATATGAGCATGAAGGGTGCAAGATACCTCTGTTTGAAGGATATCGGAAGATGGCAGTGTGGAACAAGGCAATAGGGAATGGCAAAGGGCACGGGGGTATCATGGATTTAGTAAGGGAGAAAGAAGGTCGTCTCATTCAGTTAGAAAAAGAAGACTCAAATAAGCAATTCATTTGGTTTAAAATATTAGAAAATGGAAACCACATTAGAATTGCGACATGCTATTTTGCGTCGCAGGTTTCAAAAATCTACAAAGGTAGATGGCTTGACCACAAAGATCCATTTGCAGCCTTAAAAGCGGATATTGCAACATATTCACAGCTAGGTGAAGTCCTTATAGTGGGTGATTTCAATGCTACACTGCAAGTGAGCAAGCTAGCACTCTTTGTTGTAAAGATATGATTGTGACCCTATTTGGCTTACAGAAGAAAGTAATCATCAGTGGGAAAGAATTTCAGAGGACACGGGCTGCAGTCTCTTTGGTGAACAATTGCTTACTCTATGTGGGGCCTTTGATTTAGTCATTTGTAATGGCTTGACTAGATGGGCAAAGTCCGGTAACTTCACTTGCAATACTTACAATGGAGCAAGTGTGGTAGATTATGTAATTTTCTCGCATGGTTTGTGTGAGAAAATGGAGTAAGTTTTGATTGGAGATCAATTGTGGGACTTGAAATCAGATCACAAGCCAGTTTATTTATGTTTCTCTTGGATTGGAAAGAAACAATTAGAGTAAAAAATTCAACATGTCCAACAAAATCTCCCACAAGGCAGAGTTCTTTTGACCCCATAAAATTGTAATACCTTCAAAATGATGCTAGAGAGGCGCTCTTCGAGAAGGAGAAAATTACAATTCACAACCTTCATAGTCATGAATTAACACATTTAATTCAATGCGCACTTGTAAAGTGCAAAAGAGCAAAAATTAAGAAGTCTGAAACAAGTTGCTTTCCGGTTAATGCTTGGTTTGACGAGGAATACAAAAAGGCAAGGAGAATGTGGAAAGAGTCAAACAAGGATAACATAAAGCTCAAAGCTTACAAACAGTTACTAATCAAGAAAAAGGTTGATTTCATGGTTTCAAGGAGGGAAGAACTAATCTTCCTTGGGAAAAATAATCCCAAATTATTTTGGAAGGAGCTCCAACCGAAAAAGATACAAATTGGAAATAATATTACAATGAATGGCTTGACTATGCAAGACAATTCTATGAGCAGGTTCCAAAGGTTGACCCTCCCCCCTTGTCAACATTGATACTGAACTCTTCACGGTACAAGAGGTAGAGATGGGTATCAAGAAGATGGGTGTTGGAAAAGAAAAAGACTTAGCTGAACTCCAAGCAGAATATCTAAAGTGCGGCTCAAATATTCTTGCACCTCACATTACAAAAATCTTCAGCAACATCATACAACAAGGGCTCCCCACAGATTGGACAACTAGTTTGGCAATACCTCTTTTCAAGAGCGGTGACTTCAATAATCCCTCCAATTATAGGACAATCATGATAAACCCTTTGTTTGCAAAGCTATTTGGAAGCATGCTAGGAAACAAAATTAGCAAGTGGGTAGAAGAAAGAGATAAGCGTGCTAAAGGGCAAGCAAGTTTTAGACCTAAACATTCCACAATTGATCATTGTATAACTTTAAGGCACATCATTGAAAAAGTTTGGGAGAAAAAGGAAGAAGTCTTTTGTTGCTTTGTTGATTTCAGAAAAGCGTTTGACACGGTTCCTAGGGATAAGCTTTGGCACAGAATGGAGGAACTTGGGGTTCTTAAACATTTGAGAGCAGCTGTGCATAGGCTATATGAAGAGGTGAAAGTCAAAATTATATCTTGAGCAGTGATTTCTGAAAGTTTTAGAAGCGATATCGGGGTCAACCAAGGTTGCCCATTGTCTCCTACCCTTTTTGGTTTATATATCGCAAGCTTGAGGAGTGGTTTAATTCGCAAGAGAGTGATGGTATCTATTTGGGCAAGTTTGTTACAAGGCTTCTTTTGTATGCAGATGACCTTATTCTGATTGCTAAATCGGCTCTTGGTTTGCAAGAGCACTTACTATCCCTTGAGCATTTTTGTAGAAGTGTGGGGATGGAAATCAATATCAGCAAAACGAAAGTAGTGGTCTTCTTTAAGAAAAGAAAACATAACCAACATAAGTTCTACTTTGAAGACAACATTTTGGAAGAAGTTGCGATTACAAATACCTCAGAATTGACTTCAACAAAAATCTAAGCTGGCATGGTTGTAGAAAGAAAAGAACTTTGGGGGGTTGGAAAGCATTTTATGCTTTTCAAAATACGTGTAGAGGCAAAATTATGGGATTGGAAAACCACTCAAGCTCTTTTTGGGCTTCTAGTGATTCTGGTGATTCTCTATGGTTGTGACTATGGACCAACAGTATGCCCGACATACAGTGGAGACATTGAGAAAATTCAGAAGCGTTTGATTACAAACAAATTTAAGATTAAAAGTACAGTTCCCTATGATATCTTGTTAAGTGAAACAGGGGCTGCTCCTATTGAAGCAATTGTCATGGTGTGAGTAATAAGGTATTTAAAAAAATTGAGCAAATAGAAGAGGGTAGATGGCCTAAGGTTGTCTTTAATGATAGATTGTGCAAGAGCAAAAAAACTTGGATGCAACAAAATAACAAATGGTTTAGTAAATGGGGTATTTACTTGAATGCGTGTCCCATAAACAACAAAGAGATAAAAACTTTTGTTATGGAAAAGTTCCACAAGCGTACTTGGGATAAAGAGTTAGGAAGAAAGAAAATTTACTATATTGAAGTGTTTAATCCCACTCATATTCATCAACCAAAAGTATACATAGAGGCCAATATCTCATGGGGAGCCAAAATTCTTATTGCTCAGTTAAGGACTAATTCTCATAAACTCCGTTGTGAAACAGGGCACTAGAAAAGGCCAAAGGAAGCGTGGGAGGAAAGAGTGTGCATTTTTTGTTCTTCCAGAAAAGTGGAAACAAAAAACATTTCATTTTAGAATGTGAGGCCTTCAAAGACAACATGGAAAGTTATGCAGATATGTTGACAACTAGCTCTTGGGATAATCTATTTAGCGAGGAGTTTGTCGAGAAGCTGGGAGCATTTATTTTGAAGCTTCACAGAAAAAGGGCCGAATACATCAAACAGATGAAGAAACAATCTGTCTCATAGGCTATCTTTAGCCTCATGAACGTTACAATTTTTTTCCTTCTTTTTGATATACCAAGCCCTTGTAATAGTGTGGAAGCTTGTTTCTTTGAATAACACACTTTTAATGTGCAAGTTATTATCCAATTAGTAACACACCAAGAATTTTATTAGTTTATTAGTAAATATTCATTTTTTGTAATTTGGCCATGGAGAAAATGGTCTGACCAGACCATGTTGATTGCTTTGTCAGTAAAGGAATGGTAGAGCATGTCACTAGCAACTACATGATTTATTTTGCAGGAATAAGCTCTTGGAATCTATTGGTAAAATTTGTTTCCATAACATACCATGGTATGCTCACTTAAGGAAAATAAATGTAGTTTAATAATAGTGTGAAATTTGTCACGTGGAAATAGGTGGAACTTTCTTCAATCACAATTTAAAAAGTTGAAACTTGAAAGTCTCAAATTCCCTCTTTATTAGAAGTTGAAACTTGAAAGCGTCTTCAAAAAAATCCCCATCTTTTTGTTTGGGATGATTTCTGGTAAGTTTTAGTAGTTATTAATTTATATTGTTACAAGGATAAATTCCATATTAAAGGACTAAAGTTTTATTTTTTATTTTTAAGGAAAGATGTTCCTTTGTTTTTTAATAGAGTATTTTGTTTATTTATTTAATAATATAAACATAATGAAAAGAAATTCTAAATATTTTAGAACAAAAGAGAGTTATCACATGAATATAATATCTCTAAGATATAAAAACAAATATAATTGCAAATCACCTAGATTAAAAAAATTAAAAGAACTTTGCCAAAACACACATCATTCTAACTTGAATGTTTATCACATGTATACTAGAGGAGCAACTTACATCTTTATTTAGCAAGCACCCCTAAATATGTAGTGTGTTTTTGCTACTTTTCTCTCTATTTTGATTAGAATTTAAAAATATACCATGATGTTGGGATTCATCTTATCATCCAAGGATGCTTATCAGCCATTTATTTAATCATAATAAAAAATATAAAAAAAGGGGAAATAAAAATACATGTATAGTTTATTATTAATATAATCTTCAAATATTTGGCTTGGAAGCTGAATTAATTCTTATTAATATCATAGTTGTTTTGTATCCTTATGAGAACATTATTTTATAATCAAGTTAGATTTTTTTTTTTTTTTTTTTAAGCTTGGTAGTATCTTTCTATTAGTTATATGTAAGGCAGATTACAAAAATTATGTTCGGTGGCCTCAACCTACCCGAAGAAAACCAAGTCTGTTGGCCACTGATCAACATCATAAGCAGTCCAAAACATAAGTAGTTTGAGAATGTCTAACCAAGCTTTATAGGCTCCCATATCTATCACCCATCTATATGTACGATTGACAATGTAATTGCTATCCGACTAGATCATAAAAGCAACAAAAATTATCAGAAACTTTCAGAAATTTTATGACTTCTTGGTGGTTAATCATCAGACGATTCTATCAAGGCTGGGTCCTTTGCACTCGACCCTAACATTTCATTTTGTTGTAGACTTTGTCACTGCTTTTCCATGCTGCCAAGGTGGACATTCTAATGGTACTACTGCACCTACACTGCCTATATTTCCGATTGAATATCCTTGAGGCTTGGTTCAGATTGTTGGGTTTGTTGAGGGCCATCCATGTTCTGAGTTTCTGACATAGCTCTTGCTAGTAGATTCTTCATTACCCAATACAGTTGGATTGACTGTTTGAATAGAGTCAACCTTCCGCGAGTATGTCTCAGGTCCATTACTAAAGGTTCCCAGTCCTCTGCTGGAATCAGTTTTGTAGCCGCCTTGGCGTTCAATTCTGCCTCCCATGTCGAGATGACAAACTTCACTTGTGCTTGGGATCCAACACTGTAAACACGCATGAGATTTTGCATGTTCTCCTCCCTTGTTTTCCTTCCTTTTTTACGCTAGGGCTTGTTGGACAAAGCCAATGATGTTTTCCCTTTCCTACTGTTCTCGTTATTGCCTCGATGAAGCCCTTGCTTCCCTCCGCTAGCCTCTGCCTTCACCATTCTGTCGTAGACTGGGTCGCCCAACGACTGCGGTGCCTCTTGAGGCTTCACTGAAGCGAAAACCAGCAATGCCAGAGCTGGAGGAGTATGCAGTTTAGGCAGACCTAAAATGGTAGTGCACACAGACAGTTCAATAAACTCTTGACTATCTGAATGCCATATGCATGTTTTGCCTTCCGTCCGTTTCCTGTGGGAGACCAATTTGGTTCCTCATTTCCTGTTATGGGGAATGAGAACACAAAGAACCCTGACGCCCTCGACCTTTGCCTTTGGACTAACAGACGAGGCAACCATCTCCATTTCTTTCAAATGACGCAAATGCCTTATTCCTCTCAAACTCTCTAATCGACTCCAAGCTCGACCAAGCCTCTAACTCCATGAATTAGATGAGGCCTTCACAGAACTTACAAACCAGACTCTTGGTGATGAGCCCAATTCCCCGTATATGCCCCTACAGTCCGAGAGACTTCCAAAAAATGTTCGACAACCTAACCAACCCAGGCCCATTTGGGCCTTAGATGCTTAGAACTACATGAATTCTTGACAGAATTTACAGACAAATTCCTAAATGCAGGCTTCGACTCCCCATACATGCCCATCTGGGCCAGCATATTTCCATAAAATACTGATATCGACATTCCAAACGCTAACAAAGACAGACTTAACCCAATCCCAATTAACCCATGCACTATCATCACGAGCCCCTGCCATTCCAGCTTTGAGCTTGTTGCAATATCACTATTTCATGAATTAAGAAGGCCTAAGAAACATACAGCTACCCAACGGTGTCATCGTGCCTTTGTTGTCGCCTTGGGTGCTTTGCCGGTGGCGCAGGTCTCCAATCCCTCGAGCTAGCTTCACCACCTTACCACGTCTCTTGAGGTGAAACCATAACGTTTGCATGTAGAATGCCAAGCTTACCACCCTACTTGCCACTTGTAAATCCCGTTTAACCGCACTTGAGGTCTACCTTGCCACTTGATTATGGGTTGTCAAACCTTTAATTGCGTGGAGCATGTGGTTGCGCTGGGTGGGCCACCCACTTGCCCTGCGCCACACTTGTTTATGCATTACGACAATCCACGTGAGGGTCTCGGGTCTGTCACACCCCGATTGAGGGTTTATAGTCAAGTTAGATTGATGTCAAATTATACTATAATATTCCATTGAAAATGTACATTGTGTTCCAATGATTTTAGTAACTATACATGTCATCCCATTTATTAAAATAAGCTTATACACAACTTATTATTAATTCCATAGCAAATTATATACAATCCATATAATATCAGTGATTAACCTATTCCATCTTTGAGATGATATAGGACACGTTAGTCTTCTTTCAAAAGTGTCTTCCTACAAAAGAATAGACAATATAGCCACTTTTGTCCTTTAACCAATATTATAGTGGAAGTATTTAGCCATTAAAGTAATGAATTATGGACATGTATTTTATTCACCATCCTTGAGTGCTTTACAAATGCAAATGACAAAATGATTTACTGAATTTAATTTTATGACTTAGTAAGTTCCATTCTTACAAAGTATTGTTGTTGAGAGATTTTAAGTGTTGATGTGAATTATTATTTGGTAAAAATTCTATTCACACGGCTTTGTTGAAAGGAAGGTGTTTAGAAGTTAATAGCTTAAAAGACATTGACATAAATCCATTTCTCATTTCAATATTGGATTGAAAATACTTACTATTTATAAAATCACCTTAGTCTATTTTTATTATCAAACATTATATTAAAATTGTTTTGTGTTTTGAGTGAGTAGGATCTTTAATGGCCAAGGTTTTGTTTTTATGGATTGGACATTGATTTTACAACTGTTGTACATTGGACGCATGTTTTGGATGAATCAACAATTTTGATTCTTGTAAGCGATGATTACTATCACAAACTAATTTAATCACCAAGTTTATGGTTTATTATGCTTTCTTCATTGTGTTGAAGGTAGGGGATTGTTTTCAAATGAAAAGTTTCAATGGATAGATAGTTCTTAATTTGTGAATAATCCCCTTATTTGTTTGAATCAACAATTTTGATTCTTGTAAGTGATGATTACTATTAGAAACTAATTTAATCACCAAGTTTATGGTTTATTATGATTTCTTCATTGTGTTGTAGTTTAGGGGATTATTTTCAAATGGAAAATTTCAATGTATAGATAGTTCTTAATTTGTGAATAATCCCCTTATTTGTTTGAATGATGTCTTACATCTATTTAAAAACGAAAATTCTATATCAATGCAACACTATACAAATTACTATAGCATATTTGATAATAGGTAATGAAGTAACAAAAGATGTTAGTCATACATGATTATCTTCAACATCGATATTTTCAATATCAATAATGCATAGTATACAACTAGTCATTCATATAATCATTAATTGAATTATCAATTTAATCACAAATTGGGACATATTTCTGACCATATTGAAGATTCCTTGGATGATTTAGTAATGATAATTAATGATTTGCTAACCATTAACAACAATTACCATAATACACCTTGGGTTTTAATATAGTGATTATTATTAAATGAGAATCATATAATAATAATCATAGGACAATTGGTATGAAACCTTAGAGCGCTCTGCAACCTGCAGTCAATGCGCAGACCTGCACATTTGCCCATAGGCCGTGCACAGTGCGGCGCTCCCATCAGAATCGTTAGCAGCAGCAGCGACAAAGCCTGACTGTGCCTATCATCATGTCCTCCCAAGTGGGAGGGGCGGGCACCCAACCTTCCCCTCCTTCGCGCGATCATTTCAAAGCTGACGGCGCACCAGTGAAAACCCAGGCTTATCAGAATCCAATCACTAAGCCAGGACAGAGATCTGAACAGCCAATCGCTCCAGAACAGAATGCACTCACGGATGAAGAAATGCCAGAGAGTCCAAAGGCGTCACCACCAAGGACGAAATCGACAACATGCATCCCCAAAGCACCTGAAAGAATCAGAGTGGAGCTTCCAAGCCACATAATCAATGGTGAGATACAGTACATGACAGACCATGCGCTCATCGGAAAATTTCTGGGCTTTTGGCCAACGGAAAAAGCCTTGCACGACTGGATCGCCTCCAAATGGAAGCCAAAAGGACACGTCTACGTGCTTATTGGTCCTAAAGGCTTCTTCACGACCATATTCACCTGCCTGGAGGACAAAATCAGA
>APFE030872230.1:0-11611 GCA_000404065.3 Pinus taeda
CTTGTCATTGATGCTCATGACATTTACTTCTTGAGTGGACTTCCACGCCTTGGCGAGGATGTCAACTTGCATGTCCATAGGTCTAGTGGTGAGACCAATGCTATCTATTTGGTCCAATATTATACTAATAGGGTCTCTCTCAAAGATGGTCAGACTGATATCAAGACCATAGCTCATATTCCTTTGAAATCCAATACGTTTATTGTTATACGTTGTGTGGTTATGCAGCTTTACATTTTCTCACTAAAGCTCAGATGCAAACGACTGTGGATTGTTTCCATGGTATCATATTTAATAGATGTGAGGTTGAAGTTTCCAACTTGAAGGGAAAACTAACCAGAGTGAGAATGAGCAAACTCAAAAACTTTAGGTATGGTGCCTTCGTTATTTCATGTACTTTGGAGTGGATTCCTCTTATAGCTCCATAGGTATCTGTAGAGAGACAAGGGACTCATGACCCTCACATGATAAAATGGAGTACACTTATGGCACACCATGGAGGTGGTGAAGTGATCTAGGTTGCTGAAGACACACTGAGAGGTCAAAGAAGGCTTATAATAGCTCAAAAATTCAAAGTGGTCAAATTGCTCTTGAACTAGGGCCATATCAAAGTGCTCATGGCCCTAATTCCACTTGTTCGAATGACACTTTAATCCGAGTTTGTATGAAGAAGATAGAGCTGGTACAAAATTTAGGTCAAAATGGGCCAAGTGGGAGGCTTAAGGAGGAAATAAACTAGTCGAGACCCGGCACAAAGAATCTGGCCATTGGATGGGTGAAATTGTCGAATGGTTAATTTTGCTAATGTTCGTTATTTTCGGAAAAGTTAAAAGGGTCCAATATAATAATTCTTTAGATATAACCCATTACAGGGCTATGACAATGCATTTCCCTCATAATCACATAGTCCATAGGCACCTTATAGTAAGACACACTTGATGATGTAGGGCCCATGCCACATGGTTTCAAACTTTCTGGCGCCCAACTTATCATTGGCTTGATCGTAAAGAAGGACCAAGTCACCTGCAGTAAACGTGCGAGGAGAAACGGTTTGGTCAAAATGAGCTTTGACCCATTTTTTTTAACTTCGATGACCATCGCAGCAATGCAACGAGTCTTGTCAAGCCTTTCAAGATACAATAGTTGTTCCTCTTCAAGCGATGTATTCGAAAGAAGTTAAATAACTAATTTAAGCGAGGGGATTTCACATTAGATTGGAAGAGTTGCCTCTAAACCATACACTAGCTGAAATGGAGTAAATCCAGTGGTCGTCTTAGCAGAAGTTCTGTAAGCCCAAAGAGATGACAATAGCATCAAATTCCAATCCTTTTTGTGCTTCCCAATGGTACGTTGAAGAATAGTAATCAAAACTTTATTAACTGCCTCAACTTGGCTATTGGCCTCTAGATCATTGGAGTTGAGCTATCATGACGAAGGCCAAACTGAGCAGTGAGCTCTGCCATCATGTGCTGATGAAAATGTGATCCATGATCAGTCATAATAGCTTGAGGAACACCAAAACGTGCTATGGCATGGTTAAAAAGGAACTGAGAAGCAGTAATATCATCAACATTATATGTAGGCATCGCCTCAGCCCATTTAGTAAAATAGTCAACGACGATGATTATATAACCATGCCCCCTGGTCGAGAAAGGGTTACATGTCATGAAATCAATGCTCCATTTGGACAATTGGAAAACTACAATTAATGGGTGTAGTGGTGCAGGTGGGGCATGCTGCTTGTAATTGAAAATTTAGCACTTGTGGCATTTTTGGATAGCTAGAATGCAATCTTTAAATATAGAGGGCCATAAATAACTAGCATGGAGGATTTTCTGAGCAGTGGCATATCCAGACATATGACCACCACACGCACCAGAGTGGAAATCATTTAAAATCCATTCTACTCCCTCTAGGGTGAGACACCTGCGAAGAATAGAGTCCACAACGACCTGATACAATGTATCACCAAGGATCTGGTTGGGTTGGGACTAATGTCGAATGCGGTGTTGGTCAGATCTTGACAACTCAAATCAAAAGGTTTGGTTTTGGAGATAAAAAATAATATATCCATACCATGGGTCAAGGGTGCTGATAAAAAATAGAGTTTCATTGGGTATCTGCTTAGTAAAATCAGTTGAAGTGCTTGTAGACGAAAGAGCATAGATCAACTCAGAAAAGATGAGTGATTTCTTTGACTTGGAAAAAGTAAATTCCAAATAAAACTCTTATAGCATAACGATCCATTTGGAGTATTTCCCCCCATTAACTGTTGAGTCAGTATATATGTCATGGGGTTGCAATCAGAAATCATTGTGGTTTTCCATAAAAGGATATAGTGTCGAAATCTTTGGACAACATGAACAACTGCCAAGGAATGTTTCTTGAAATTTGCATATCGAGACTCGGCATCGAGAATATTTTGTCTCAAATAATAAACCACGTGCTCATTTCCATCATCATCATCCTAAACTAACAGCATAGCAATAATAGCATTAGTGGTAGCCAAGTATAGGAAGTAATCATAGAGATAATCAGGGGGATGCAGAAAGGAGCACTCATAAGCATGTCTTTAAAGAATTCAGGGATTTATGGGAAACTTCATCCCAAATAAAAGGGATCCCCTTCTTAAGTAAGCGAGTAAAATCCTTGGCGAGTTCAGCGTAATTAGGGACAAATCGACGGAGAAAATTAGCCTTTCCCTGCAAGCTCTGCAATTGCAGTAATGATGTAGGGGGGGGTAAATTGAAAATGGCCTCAACTTTCAAAGGATCAATCTAGATACCTTAACAAGACACCATAAAACCCAAGAGTTGGTCAGACTCGACACAAAACACACACTTGTGTGGATGGAAGATGGATATTGTAATGCCGACATCGTAAAATGATGGATCTTAAGTGATCCAGATGGTCATGAAGCTTAGAAAAATGATCTGGTAAGTCATCAAGGTATGGTTTAACACTTTGTCGAATGTCATGAAATGCATAAGACATTTCTCTTTCAAAGCTAGCACCAGAATTCTTCAAGCCTAAAGGAATCGTTTTGTAAGCGAAAGTACCCGAGGGACAGACAAGGGTCATTTTATGTTGATCAGTAGGTGAAATGTTAATATGGTTATAGCCAGAAAAATTGTCCATGAATAAGAAAATCTCACTCCCAGCGCATTCATCGATGATTTGATCGATAAATGGAGTGGGATAATTGTCCTTAGGACATGCACGATTGATATCGCGGTAATCAACACAGATACAGATCGTGCCCTGCATTTTGGCAACAGGGACATTATTAGACACTCAATCTGTCAATAGAATAGGTTAAATAAAACCTGCTTTTAAAATCTTCTCCACTTCTACTTTGATAGCAACAACCTTTTGAGGGTGCACAGGGAAAAGGCATTGTCGAACAAGATTAGAATTAGGATAAGTTAGAATATCATGCACCACTATTTTTGGATCGATACCAACTATTTCCTCATATGACCAAGTGGATATGTCTTAGAATTATTTAAAATGTTTAGTATAAATCCTAATCTCATATGGAGAATAGGAAACCCCAGTATGAATATTCTCGACAATTCCAGGTTTAATGGAAATGTCAAGGGGCATAGTAGTAGTGATGTTCCCCATATTACTCTTTGACAAGACTTCATGCACCATGAGAGGTGTCTCAAGTGGAGGTGTGGAATAATGAGAAACAGACACTTCAAGATAGGAAGGCATCTCATCGAGGCTGGGAAGAAATGAAGAACAATGATGTAGACCATTCCATGGAGTTTCATCTAGAGACATGACATCAACAATACTATCTTCGATGGGGAATGTTGCATTCAAAGGATCTCGAGAATACCAAGAACCAAGCCAAGGAGATGGCACATAAATTTCCAAGTTCATACTGAAAACAGTATGAGTTTTTGAAGTGGCCATCGAAGCCAAGACAATTTCTTGATAATTTTCCTCCAATGGACTTAAAGGCATGGGATCACCAAATGAATCAATATGATTTGGAGTAGGGATAATCCAAGGATTTGCAGAGGCCGAGATCATATTGATTGAATGAATGGTTGGAGGTGGGAGAGTAAAAGTGCCCATTAAAGTAGTCTTTGAAGAGACTTGCCCCCACACTCTCGTAAGGAATCTCAGTATTTCCCACGTGAGGGACGTTGCCATTGGATGAACCAGAAGAAAATAAGGACAGTTGATCAACCATGAAAATTTTTCCTTCATGAGGAAATCGAAGCACGCAAAACAAAGAAGACACCATACAAGACATAGCGTGGGTCCAGCTTCGCTCAAGAAGAAGGTTGTAGTTGATATTCACATCTACAACTTCTACTTCTAATTCAACAATCTTTCCTTCTAATGTAATTGGCAAGTTCGTGAGAATACCATAAGGACGTGAACCTCTACCATCAAAGGCTTCCAAGGTGTCTAGGGACTGGTTAAGATTAGGAGAGACAATGGCCTTCCAACATGAAACAAACATGATGCAGGTAGAGGCATCTTCATCAATAACTGTCTGATGGATCGTATTCCCTTTGATAAAAACTTGTATCAGAAAAGAAATCTGATGAGGACGACAAGGCACATGGTTTTTAATATCAAAGGTAATCAAACTTGAATCAGAAGGATCAATAACACCTATAGCAGACAACAGTGACTTACACTCCATTGGTCATGATTGGAGAACCTTCAAGGAAGACATCGTCAAAGGTACGTGAGCTAAATCCTCAACAATATTGTAATGTTGCGCAACTCTAGCATTCAGATTAAAATATGATTTCCAAAGAGCACATTTCAGAGGTGGTCGGTTTACAAACTCACCGTTAAGGTGCTCAATATGAAGCAAACAAGAACTGGATAGATTAGAATTAGAAGGAATATCAGTAGCTTCTTTCTCCACCATCTGTTTCGGTGTGGTTTGATAGTCCTTAGTTTGAGTAGCAATCGAGATAGGTGATGAACCTTACATCATGAACACTTGGGAACTAGAGGAAGCAGAGGACTATGGTTGGTCTACCAGTTGCATCTGCTGAGATGGAAAGGGTTATTCTAAGACAGTCAGAGTCCCTTTCAACAAGAGATTAACTTCAGAATGTCCGGGACAATCCTTGGTGTAATGATCCTCCTCAAAGATGAGGCAAGGATATTTCAGCATTCTTTTAGAAGCATCCTCAACAGATGATTTAGGAGGGTCCTATTTTGGGGCTTCAGCTTTGGCTTTAACTTTTACCTTACTTTTACCTTTAGAGGCCTTATCTTTTGTAGTAGACTGAGAAACATGTACCTTAGAGGTTTTACCAGGACTAGATGAATTTTTTGAGGAATTATTGGAACAAGTTCTTGAGACATATTTCTACTTCCAATAAGCTTTCGTGGAAGCCTGAGACATGGAACCAATCACACCCAAAAGCGGTACATATGGAGACTTTGATTCTATCAGATCCGATGATGGTCTTGGAGCATCAGGTAACATCTCATACAATGTGACAGATTGTGAATAAATGAAGTCTAAATATTGGGCACAGACGATAGCTTTCCCTTCAGTAACACATCCACCAATAGCTATGTCCTTAGAAATCTTGTTAATGAATGATTTTGTGACCATTATGTGAACAAATCATCAGCAATCTCAAATTTGATGAGGCGACAAAGACATCTCCATTCATGGATATGATAAAAAATGTGGGTTGTGGTATATTGCTTAAGGGATGTAAGCAAATGAGTTCCAGTTTCATATTGAACAAGAAATTGGAAATGAGTGAGTAAAGTCATAGCCATGGAGTTGAATTCAGTGTAGATACCTCGAGGAAACGTGATATACCATTTAGCGGTAACACCTCTGAGAGTTATCTAAAAGAGTCGAAGACAAGTAAAGTCATCGACATTCGAATTGGAGGATAACCATAGGTGATATTTCATCACATGGGCTTTCAAGTCCTCAGCTTTTCCCTCGAATTTGGGGCAATCGCTTGGAATTTTTGTTGGAACTGGAGGCTAGTAAGGAAAATGAATAATGGGATCATTCGTGAGCGTCGAGACATCAACCAACTCTAACATAACCGAGAAAGGCAATTGCATGTTAAACGACATATATGGCCTTTGAGGAGACCAAAACTGCGGAGTCCATCCTTGCTGGTAAGGATTTTCCCCCATAGTGGAGGATTTTGTGCATACGGGACATGACTTTATCCCCACTGAGGGTTACCTTGACCGTCAGGTGGATTTGATCTAGGGTAGGCTTGTTATTGTCCTACCACAAGCCACTGATAAGCATTGTATGCGGCATATGGGTTATAAGGTTGTTGAACCTGTTGACCCTGGACGTAAGGATATTAACCATGTTGTTGCAAGGGTTGACCTTGGGCTTGATAGGACTGACCTTGTTGATACGCATATAAAGCTTGTTGGTTTCAACATTGAACTTGTTGTTGCAAAGGCTGACTTTACCTACTGCTGCAAAGGCTAACTTTGTTGTTGTAAAGGTTAACCTTGCTACTACAAAGGTTTTCCTTGTGAAGACAAAGGTTGAGAAGATTGTTGAACAAACTAAGTTTGTGGCTGCAAGGGTTGTTGCAACTGCAACAAAGGTTTCCCCTGCTGCTGTAACAATTTCCCTTGCTACTATAATGCTTTCCCTTGCTGCTGCAATGCTTGCCCTTGCCGCTGCAAAGATTTCCTTTGTTGCTGCGAAGGTTTCCCTTGCTACTGCAAAGGTTGTCCTTGTTGCTACAAGGCTAGTTGGATAGTTCCTTGGGATATACCCTAAGGGTATTCATAGTTCCCAAATTGAATCTAGCCATATCCACCAGGAATAGTGGATTGTCCAGTTTGGACATAAGCTCCTACTTGAGGAACGTAAGACGAATTAACCAAGGCTTGCGAACCATATGGGACATAAGCCTGCTAGAGTGGGACCTGAGCCATATAAGGCTACTGATATTGGATGTTACCTAACCCAGATGGAATAGTAGGGTTAGGAATACTACCATAATAAGGTTGATTAACTCCAACCATGTGAGTTTGTAATCCACTCACAATAGTTTCGCCTCACACAAGAGGAGTATTCAAATCTCTCCACTTGATAGAGGGGTAGAAGAACTTACTGAAACCTGAGCTGAAATAGCTGGTTGTGCTGGAAGAGTCGGTGGAAATGATGAGATAGGATGTGACAGAATGGTAGGTTGAACAGGGACTGAGGTGACTACAGTTTGTACAGAAGTTCAAGAGGTCGTATTCAGAATGAATGGACCTGATGTAGGCATAGAATTTGAAGACCAAATGGGGTTTTGATACAATGACGAGGCAGTAGGAGTACCCGAAACTAGCTAAGATAAAGTGGTATAACCATGTGGAAACATGGGTCCACTAGTTTCAGGAAATGTGAGAGACGGGACTCTCCCTGTACGAGGAAAGCCTTCTAGAGGAAATTCATATATTTTCTCATCACTGACATGGGGAGCATGGGTAGCAGAAACTTCCAAATGACCTGGAGAAGAGGTTTGGATTTCCCCTTTTGAATAAATAGATGGAAACAACTTGTGACGAGGAAACTAAGATGTACGAGGAGATAACTCCGAAGGAATACCAGGCCGATCATAAGGACTATAAGGATGCTGAGGAAATATCACAATAGAATCAAATGACAGATTTGATGAATAGACAACAAGACACTACAGACTCTCAGTAGTCTGCAGACGCTCTGGAGTCTGAATAGGATTATCACAGGTATCCAAATTAGATTCTTGAAGTGACTAGGAATCTGATGGAGGTGGACGAGAAGACAAAGGTTGGATACTTGGAGTAATCCCAAGTTCAAAACCTTGATCCTCAAGTGAATGAGGAATTTCCGGATGAACTCCTTGGGAGGACCCTTCAGTATGAGACAATGAAGCGGGCTATGATATGAACTCAATGGTTCAGCCACGATGACTTCCTCTCAAAAGAAAAAAAGGAAAGGAGATTCATTTAGGACTTTTAACAATCTTGAAATTAACATGGAATTACTCAATATTGGTCCAAGAAGCAAATGCTTGGGTTTGACATGTTTATCATGGGCAGTTATTTTTAGAAACAAAAACTTTTCTTTTTCATCCCTTAAGAGTCGAGAAAAGGATGAAAAGGTGACTCTAGTCGCTTTCGATGGTTTAACAAGCTTGAAAGGACAAGTTTCTTGATGATATTTTTAAATTGAAAGAGTTAGAAAAGATCAAAATGAATACTTAGGCGAATCTAGGTAAAATGAGTACCAAGTAATCATGAACTAAAATATACACCTCAAAAAATAAATTTACCAAGGACTTGACGTACGTGCAGGAAATATCTTTCAATGTTGTGTTCGGTGTATCATGTTTACACGGAGGTAGACTCGACTTCCTATGGATAAAGTTTTGCAACCTATGGGGGTCTCCCTTTATATATGCGATGGTAAGGGGAGCACAAGTCTGTGCTAGCGCTATCTAATAATGAAGCGAATGACAAATGCTAAGTTTTAAAGGCGTCAGAACATGTCTCTAGCCTAGACCACTAAGTATGAATGTTAATGTTTCAAATGATCCTTAGATTAATTGATATATTTTTAAAGTTGATCTTGGAATTATGTTTTGATTTCAAGCCCTTAACGATGTTACATGTTCATAAAATGAAAACTAGATGATGAAATGAAATCATTCAATTCGATGAAAGTTATCTATGTAGGGAAGAAGACCACTCAAATCATGCATCAAACCAAATGCAAAAGTGCATTATGACAATCTTCAAAAGCTATTTGAAAAATGCGAAAACTCATCTTTCATATGCTAAGCAAATGCAATGCCAAAATAAACCTTAAAGCAAAACTTCCTTAAGATATAATGATGATTCTTCTCTTTTCACTTAAACGCAATCAATGTAATCTAGTGCAAAAGTAAAAGAGAATGCAAGCAAGCCAAAAAATATGAAAATCTCTTTCACATTAATGATTTGAATGAAACCTAAAAATGCTTCGAAACTATGGAAAGACAAACACTTTCACTTTCACTTTTCGAAACACAAAAGTCAAAGCAAACACTTCCTTTCGATTCAAATGAGACAACCAATTTGTAATATATTGTTTATCAAATAGAACTTAAGTGACTTTCACAGTATCTACTAATGAAAACAACTTAAGACACAAGAACCAAAAGTTATATACAAAACATGTTTGAACACAGAAATACTCTTTAACACAGGTAATTGATCTCTAATCTTCGTTGAGAAGACTAACGAGTGGACGAAGCTTGACCTAGAAGACCTAGAAACCCTAAAAGGATAATAAAACTTCAAGAACACTCAAATCAAGTTAGAAGGTGATTGAAATTAGAAAATAAAAGAGCCAACCAAGATCACACTGGTAAATCACAGGGAGAAGGAAAACGGAACTGAAAATAAGAAGACAAACCCTAAATTTCTTAATCTTGTGCAATCATCGCACCTGTTAAGGGGAAAGTAGTGATCATCGCTACTGTAATCAATAAAACCACAATATCATCGTGACTGTCAGGGTAAAAAATGTGATGGTCGAGAAAAAAAAAGAAGAAACTCAAAATCTTCAAGAACAACTCAAATAAAATACCTTCAAGCATCTACCAGAAAGTGACACAGACTACAGACAAACAATGAGGTATGAGAATGAATGGTTGATCAAACTCGTCAAAAGACAAGGTGAAGAAAGGGAAGGAAAGGGTCATAGGGTCCCCATCAGAGTTGCCATTTTTTTGGCAAGGCTAATCCTCTCTGTGGATAGAGACAATCCCTCTAGCCCAATGAGTGGGTAGCAACTCAAGTGACAATCAAGTAGACATATCCTAGGTTATGATTAATAAGTAGAATGCATGAGATGACCTACATCGTTGTGATGTTATTTTGATTTCCTTTGTTAATGGCCTCAAATAACTTGTGTCACGGACGTGTCCCTGCTTCTCTAAGTGTTTATGTACCTGCACAAGTGATCAAGAGACAACAAAGCATGCCAAAACCAATAGCAAATCCAATACTAACCTACTTAACTAATTAAGGAATATCAAGCTAATAAATACATGAACATATATATTTTGGAAAGATGAACCAACAACTGTATATTATTTAAGGAGTAAAGGGAAGCTTACAACTAAAGTCTTGATGTTGAAAGGCTCCCCTTGAGTGGTAATCCAAGTCCAAGCCAAGAAACTCAACAAGCACTCATTCTCAAAGTCTAATGAATAGCCTCTAGGCACAAGAATAGCATAAGGGTGAAAATAGACATGGACCAACCATTTGGGAATGGGAGAGGAGGAATTTATAAGTTGGGAGAGGGAGTTAGGATTCCTCCAAATATAGGATTAGGACCACATCTCAAGGAAGCAGCTCATAGGGATAAGACAAAGAGGTCAAGTTAGGAGGATTCAACCTCATCTATGTGAAACCACCTCTAGCTCACCGTTGTGGAAGCTTTTAGATCATGAAGCTTCTTATCTCCTTTGGAAAAATTACCTTTCCGGGATCATCACAGGTATGCAAGGGAAACGAATGATGCCACCACGGGTCAAACACAGTGCAACATGAAACCATCATTGTTTTGAGGTGCATAAGAGCAATGAATCTCATTTTATGTTTTTAAGAGCTATTTCTTAAGGGAAAGCTCAAGACATTTTCCAAACAAAGTCTTAGGAGGGATCTGAGCTTTATACGTGGATGAGTATACTGTATAATGGTCATGTTTCGGGCACTTCGGGGTATGTGACAGGGAAGTGCAAGAGGCGTGACAAAATACTGTGTAACGCCTACTACATTGAAAACCTTTCATAGGAGAACATACAAACCTAGTGGGATTTTGAACTCCCTGCAAGTTGAATTAGGGGGAAAAATTGTGTCCATAGAAGTTGAAGTTATTAACAGACCTCTTGATTACAATCTTATATTAGGATGTACGTGGGTTTATACCATTATTGTTGTCATTTTGACTTACTTCCATATGATTTCCTTTTCTCATAAAGGAGGGATTGTAGCCATAGAGAAACTCACATTTTTCACCTCTGATTCACATGTTACTCGAAGCATCCCTCTTGTAGGGGAAACTCTACAATCATATCAACATGTCGGAGTTATATTTTTGAAGGATTCTTCGCTTATGGGGACCTTTTCACTCCCTCCTTGTTATAAACATATTTGGGCACGGCAACCCCAATCACATATATCCATAAACCAAGGGCTTCTAAGTCCCTAAAAGTGTTGCTTCATACCCTAAAGGAGCTAGGTCAGCCGATTACATCATCTCCCAGAAGTTCTCCATGAAAAACTGCTCAGAAATGGTCAAAATTGGACCATACAAACTGCTTAGTGCTAAGGGTGCGATGCATATCACCTGGCACATGCAAAAAGTGTGATGCATACTAGAAAGACCTTCTATAGGGTGCGATGAGCAAGAGTAGACAAATGGAAAAGACAGTTTGCAAGGTGGATCATGGAATCTTCTAAAAACTTCTCCTGTGACACTTGCCTCTCTGAATTCGCCCAGGGATGAGTAAGAGATCATGAAATCTCCATGTGGAAGTGAGAACTATCAGAGAAATGACACTAATCACAATCCTAGAATCTCACTCACCCACCTGCAAATATA
>APFE030872230.1:56473-75579 GCA_000404065.3 Pinus taeda
CTCTTCTTTTGACCTTTCTTGCTCCTTTTCTTCTTCCTCTTCATAATCTATGTAGAATAATTTCTTCTCAGCACACTTATGACCTTTAGTGTATTTGCTATCACAATGGTAACAAAGCCCTTTTTCTCTTTTTTCTTCCAATTTTTTTGGTGTCAACCTTATAGATTGTGGAAGACTACGGGAAACAACACTTCCATCTTTATAGTTGTGAATGGTATGCTTCTTTGTTGCCATAATTTTGCTTTCCATTTTTCTTGCTAACCTGAATGCCTTCTATAATGAATCATGTTCCCAAAGGTGAACATGATGTTGGATATTATCCTTTAAAGTCCCTATGAAAACATCAATCCTATGCTCCTCTAGAATAATTTTTTCCCTTATTTTCAATTTTTGGAAGTCCTCAATGTGCTCCATTATTGAACCCTTTTGTTTGAGACTTATCAATTGGCTAAAAAAAGTGTTGCTTTTTGTATCCTCATAATGTGCTATTAATTATTATGTAAAAACTGCCCAAGTGATAATTTTTTTATGAGAGCAAAGCCGTTGATACCATACAAACTGATTTGGTTCCAAATATAAATTTGCAATACGTACCTTTTGTGTGTTTTTCACATTATTGAGATTGAAAAATTTCTCCATCTGTAATATCCATGTTGCGGGATCCTTGCCATCAAACTTCTTCATATCGATTTTTGGAATATGGTGGGTCTTCGATCCAACATTAGAGTCTATGGAATCATGATTAACATTTCTTTTGTTCTCATCATGAGTTTCCTTAGTACCTTTTCACCATTAGTGACCATTCCTTATAGCAACATATTCATATTTATTGTCAATTCTTCCATCTTATCATCCATGCCATCAATTTTAGCGTCCATGCCATTCATCTTAGCTTCCATGCCATCCATCTTAGCTTCTATGCCCTTCTTTAAATAATCCATATTAGCTTCTACACCTTTCTTTAAACCATCCATATTAGCTTCTACATCTTTCCTTAAACCATCCAGCTTAGATTCTGTTGCTTTTTGTGCAAGTGACACTTGTTGCACTTGTTCTTGCAATTTTGATATATCATGTAGCATTTCTTCCTCTTCTTCATGAGTCATGCTAGATATTTTAGGTTCCTTACTAGGTGTTTTCATTTTCTTTTCTTGGGGCATTAGTTACCAATAATAATGCTCTACTATGCCCTTTGAATTCCTTCAAAATAAATTTCAAACCAATCTTAAGCAAAAATTTAAAAGAATCTACACACCTTTTTTCACTTTGTAGGAGCTCGATATTGCCTCTGATGTATCTCTGTACATTCAAATCATCCAGTTCTGAAATTGTGACTTACAGTAGCCCTCTGTGTCCTCTTTCCAATGCCACCAGTCTGATCCAAATTGGATTATCCAAGGAAGAGTTATGTGAAATCTCCCACAGTGACATGATTATGGACTAGTTCAGTTGGGTGAACTTGTACGATGTGCCATGAGTCCCTATTTCTTCTTTTGGCTCTAAAAAATATATAAAAGAAACTACAGTCCGTCGTCTTTCTGCACCTTCTTACGAAATTTCAATCCAATGCTCAGAGAAATAGTTATGACGATTTTCCCTAGGTCACCTGTTTAGAATGTAATTCAGGAGTCTGCACAAAGACCAACTTCCTTAAATCATATCTCCGCACATATAGCGCAAAATGCTCTGAAATTCGGACCAGAAATTTAGCACGAAATCTTCTCAAATGGGTGTTTTTTTCAACTTCTGAAACATTGCAAAACAAAAGTTATAGCGAAACGGCCACAATGACCTATTTGGAGCAGCAAAACCCTAGAATCCAAGGCTCTCATACCAAATGTTATGAAACCAGCTCAAAAAAAGATAGATCAATGCCTTAGAATTCAGCCTCTTCGAGGGGGCAACCTCCTTTACATTACATAAATGAACAATTCTTGGATGATACAAATGAAAATACCTCCTTTCTATATATAGGAGTCTAAGGGGTCATAACATAATTAGAGCCTACATAACAATAATAATGTAAGGGCTAAATAATAATAATAGTAGGCTTCTATGGGGCACAATAGTAACAATATGGGCACTACATGTGTACATCAATATAATAAGTGGGTTGTACTAATAACAATAAGGGGTTACACTAGCACTATAGGGGCCTAACATCTTCTATTCTTTCTATCAATAAAGCTATTTGAGTTTTCCTCCACATTCTTATATGTCTGAGTTGATATATGCATTTGTGTGGTCAATATATATCTAGTCCTATATTGTTTATGATTGTAGATATCGGTGCTTTGATGGTATTATGCTTCTTTGACTTTACAGGTGCTCTTTGAAGTGGGGTAAGCAAGGGAGGAGCAACAAAGATCTGTCGAAGGGTAGAGGAAACAAGCAAGGAGCCAAGAAAAAGACTGACGTTGGTACTCTCTGCTTCTCTCTCATCTACTTTTCATAAAGGAAAACGAAAGTAACTTTAGTTTGTTTGTTTCTAAGATAGTTACCCATCTTAGTGGGACTAACAACTCTAGATGGAAACTAGATTTCTCAATAACAAAATGGCGACTCCGCTAGGGAGCAAATAGCTTGTTTGCTTGTTTATATTCGTTTGCTTTATAAACTACACACAGAGCCTGAAGTTAAGCCAACTAGCCTTCGAACTGCATTTGCTATGCAAGTGAAAACTAGATCAATGTTGCTTCAGTTCATCTCCGGGTTTTTTTTATAAACTGAACAATTGATTTGCAAACATCCTAATTGCGCTGGTGGTGGCTCAAGTAACCTCATTAGATCAGCCCCTATTTACTAACTATCATTAGCTTAGCCTAAATCCCTAAACTAAGCTACAAATTATGACCAAAAACCAAGTTAAAGTCTCGTCCCTGGACCATCACACTCTCTCCTTTAGGCAATCTCGATGCATCGCACCTCCTGTGTATAGTAGGTGAGATGCATCACTGTTTCCCTGTGTTACAGGTGCGGTGATCAAATAAGACTGTTTCTGCCTTTAAATTTTGGTTTTTCTTCACTCTCTTCAGCTTTATTCAAGAGTTTTGCTGTCTGTGATCAGTATACCACTGTTGAAACTCCCTTCCTTTACATTATTCACCCTCCATTATACAAAGAATTGTGAATATTTGTATGTATTTTTTCACCATTTATAGTTCTCATTTACAATGATGTAGCTTAATCAAACTGTCGTCTTTTGATTTGGAAGTATCGCAAGTGTCATTTTCAGTCAAATAAAAGAATCCTACTCTGTTTGATGGCCGATTACACTGTTACTCTTGTATTTGATTTGAATTAATAGTATTTCAAGGTCGAAAGCAGTTTTCAAATTGAAGTTGAAAGTGTCACCTTTGTTTTCCTTTCGTATTTTGAAGAGAAAATTGTTAGTACTGTCGCTTTGAAAGAAAAGATAATTCAGATTTGTACTTAGCATTCTTTTTGTCATTCACACATTAAGAAAGCAGAAAACAAATGCATGCATGTGCATTTGCATTTAGACTACTTGTTGATTTTGATTTAGGACAATGCATCTAGTGTGTGACTTTGCTCTATGTTGAAAGAATTTCGCTTCTAGTTCCTTAATAGCTAGGATTTTCATTGCAAAAAGAAGAGTAAACAACTGTTTATCATCTTAGATTGCATTTTTAGGAATTGTATATCTACATCACGCGGTGAACCTTAAAGGAAAACTTCTTAAGAAAGATCAACTGTAAAATAAATTCAATGAACATAAAAATGCTTTGCAACCTAACGCACAACATTTAGAAGTCTAGGCTAGAGACGTATTCCGGTGTCGTAAAGCTTGGTAACTATCTCTTTCATCGTAGGTTTGGTGATTCCTCCTCCTTGAGACAACAAGTGCCAGTACGGACTTGTGCTCCCACGTACCATCGAGTATATATTGGGAGACCACAATAGGCTATATCCTTTATCCGTAGGAAGCCATGTCTGCCGCCCAATTAATAACAATGCACTGAACATAGGATTTGGGAAGATTGACTGCTGTACCGTAAGAGGGTTTCTGCAGTTTTTTGATTGGTTTGGTAATCCCTCTGTCTAGATTTCCAGAGTAGTCTCTTTTGTTCCTTTTCATACTCCTTACAGGAAAAGGTCCATGTGAGCACTTGTCACTTCAGGCTCATTAAAAATTGAAGGTGACTAGATTCATCTTTAGCTTTTTCTCGACTCTTAAAAATTGAAAAAGCAAGTTGTGTCAAAGCGTCATAAAATTTATTTTAATTAGAATAACGTCATTGTTCCCTCGTTGATCTTAGGTTGAGAAAATGGAATCCACCAACCAAGGATTTCCCCTTGGGGGAAATCCTTAGTCCTTTCTCCTCTTGGGGAGATGTTGGTGCACCTCATATGGCCACATTGTCCCTTCGAAGGCTGACAATTTGCTTGCCAGTATGGCTCTTCTCGACCTATGTCATTCAAAGCACCGTGATTCCTGAGTAATAAAATCAGCAACTAGATGATACTAGAGTTACCCCCCAACCTTCTACTTCGTTGGTTTCACCCTCTCCTTCTTTCTCTTCACTTGGTGAAGCTAGTAAAACTAAAAACCAAGTAACTGAGAAGAAGAAGATAAGGAAGGAGAAGAAGAAGAAGGAGCCAATGGCAAAAAAGGGCAACCATACATCGTCTAGTGAAAATCCAAAAACACTGCACTGTCCAAACCTAAATCTCCATGTGTCATTTACAAAGGGGACCAATATCATCGAGATTGTCCTTGCATCCCACGGATCTTAAGGGACTGGTCTCCTCGTTTGCACAATCGGATGTCATCAACCTCTCACGATCATGTTGAGAGCACACCGTCAACTAGTGAAAGCGAAGTTAATGGATAGAAAGGAAAATATAAATTTCCTTGTAGACTGTGTGAAGGTGATCATGTCGTCCACAGTTGTCCCTTCCTAGACGAAGCTAAAAGAGTCTTGGATAACCGTACTGCTTCACTGCTATGGCTTCCTCTTGGATACAAGAAACTCTTGCCGAGTGCATCACTAGTTGAAAATCTGGCTGACACACCTTTGTGGTCGGTCAAAGCATCTATCATTGGAGATAAACCCTTTGAGTCCACACCAGACCAAAGTCAGCAGGTTGAAATGGCAGTCGACCCAGTTTTGTCTTCAGAAGGTCTACCTTCAAATGATACAATCACCAAGGAGAACAAGAACGACACCATTCAAATTATCTTCGTGAGCACAAACTCTAATGAACATGGGGGGAATCTACCCGTTCCTTCACTACAGGAAGGAAGTTCGTTGGGGTCGTATCCGACCATTTATTTGGTCCCACCTCCAAGTAACCTAGTCATTTCCTTCAACTGGAATCTACTATGCAGACCCCACCTACTATCTAATGTACCGTTCCAAATCATAGTACAAGCTTACATAATGGTCATGGTCGGTACTATAATAGATGAAGGGGCTTCTGTGAGTATCATTTCCTCAACTACTTGGAAAGCGCTTGGTTCACCATCACTTCTGCCTAAGATGCGAAATCTAACAGGCTTCGACAAAGGAACCAGTCGACCGTTAGGGATCCTTCCAAGTTTTCCTATAACTCTGAGAAGGAAAACTGTCTACCTGAACGTAATGGTAGTCCAAGGACCTTTACATTACAATCTACTCCTTGGGTGTGTCTACATGTATAGCATGGGAGCCATTATCTCCTCACTCTTTTGAGTGATGTGTTTTCTGCATGAAGGCAGAGTGGTCCAGCTTGTAGACCAGCTTTCATTCCCCAGCTCACACATAGCTAATAGTTAAATGTCGTCCCTAACTGGTCTTTTTGCACAAGGAATTTCTCATCAATCTCCAATCTGTCCACCTCATGAGCGCGAGTGATTCGGTGATTGTGACTGAAACCCAGGGGGTATGCGCCTTGGTCTGCTTTGACAGGAAAACCCCAGTTATAAGGTGGGTTTTCCCGTAGGAATATGACTAGTCTGACACACCTCTCCATTTAGGAAAATGGGATTAGAATGGAATAAGATACCTTCGTTAGAAGGTACGCCTTTCCCAACAGAGCAAGTGTTTTGTGTGCAAATTGAAGGGTAACCTGGAAACTCTACTTTGTCCATCAAAAGGTATGCCTTTCCCGATAGAGCAAGTGTTTTGTCTGCAAATTGAAGGGTAACCTAGAAAATTTACTTCCTTATACCTGGGGGAATGCAAACCTTTTGTATGCAAGTGAAAATCGACTAGCATAACGCTAACCCCATAGTTTTGCTAACTTCAATTGCTTAGGTTAGATGATTGGTCGGATCAAGTGTTCACCTTTGCAGGGGCCAAATGGCATCGGAAAAGTAAAGGAAGATTTTTCCTACCTAACCCTAGTAGTTAATTAACCCTTAGGACAGTAGTTGGACATTCCTAGCTTGCATGCGAAAGGCAATGGAGTAAAATTTCGAATGGTGCAAGCTCCCTAAAAAATGAACCTATCGATGAGACATTCTTATTATACGACTCGCACGAGCAGTTTTACGCAAAGTTCAAGCTCGTTAAAAATTAAATCTAAGAAATGAGCATATGTTCCATCAGAGTTTAAGCTCATTAAAAAACAAACCAACCTCTCGTAAATAACCATTGCGAACACATTATCGTCAGCTTTTGAGACTTGGTCATGTTCTTACCATCACCTCCACTCCGTTTTAGCCGATCATACACCTTCATTTGATTGTTTACCCCTTTTTAGGAACAACTGCGACGAGTGATTCAGGTAGCCATGTTCTTTACAATGTCGTGATCGAAAAGTTCCAACCCTTACCTGGAACAAGCTGCTACTCGAAAATATCACTCATTCCTCAAAACACGAGTCTCCTTTAAGCTCTTTTCATCTAACTCGTAAAATATGAAAAGATTGCTAAGAAATTGGCCTCTCGAGCTCGTTAAGGCTATTGGAAGTGTTATCCCTCTTCTAGATTTTAATCTTTTTGGACCTGAGGGATCATTACACAAAAAGATCGAGTGCTTGTCTTGTTCGGCTCGTGAAAACTATCGAAAATTGATCCCTTTCGTATTATTTTATACTTTTTTGGACTTAAGGGATTACATGACGAAAAATGATTGTTAGAGTTTCCTTTCCATCCCTTTTTAGACTCTTTAAAATTGAAAAAAGACCGAGTTATCTTTTTCATTAAACTCGTTAAAATCAATAGCGACAAACTTGTCCATGCAGACAAGAACGAGTTTCATTGTCGCTAGGCTTGTTAAAACATAGCGACGGGTTTGCCTGAAGGGAAAATTATAGAACAAGCATATGTTATCCTCCTCAAGCTTGACAAAAATAAAGAGGTACTCGTCAGCAATGACTAGGGAAAAATTGGGAAGGAAACTTGAAGAAACTTTATTGGTAGCAAGTCACTCTTGAACATGACATTTTCACTCCATCACCATGATTGAGTCGAGATGGGTTATTTCGTTCACCGGTCATATTACTATTGGTCCACTATACCATCCATGTTTGGGGTTAACGCTACCAATCCATTTCAGTGTTGCCAATATGTTTAAGAAAATTCGCTTAGAGAATTCACCAACCCAGCTTATGTCTCATTCATTGCAATACCTTCACGCTTCATTCTTTCATGACCGCCACCCTGAACCTTGTATCATTAGATTATTTTCATCTCCACAAAATCATTTTCTCCGTTTTGTGTCGTAGATGTGGGATTCATTAATACCATCCTATGACGGGTCACTTATTGTCAACATCGGCTCATTATCCAAGAAGTTGACCTAGGAACAACCCTTTTAGTACTTTGAAGCTTGCATGCCTCAATGGCAAGTTTCTTACTTCCGGCAATAGGTTTACATCAATGGCCTTTGACCGAAAGATTTTGCATTGTGTTCGATGACAAGTCCCTTTTTCACACCACGTGAATTGTACTATCATACCTTGAGGGTCATCATCATTATGAGTGATTCCTCTCACGCTTGTTAACAGCTTACATCATTGGCTGGTAATCAGCCGATGTCTTTCCATGTTTGACTCCAGAACATCTTTTCACATGGATCGACTTGTACTTCGGGTGAAGATTGAACGAGTTTGAAGAACCTGGATGTAGTTTCATCCATCTAGGCTGCGATATATTCACGAAAATAAAAAGACATCAAATGTACATCATTGTTGCACAGATAATCATCCAAGCCAAAGGATGACGGCTCTACCAGAATCGTCAGTCTGCCACATAAACGGTTGTTTGTCCTATGTACATGAGAATGAATTTATAAAGTGGAGCATGGGAATGCCCGCTTGAGCTAGATCATGAAAATATTATGAAGATAATGTATTGTATTGTATCTTATTACAGGTCGCCTTCAAGTTCGAAAAAACCTCGAATCCTCGTGATAAAGCATTTCACTCGACATCAAAAAGATTTACGACCTCATTCTTTAGGGGGCAACTGTTATAGACATATTTGGACACTGCAACCCCAATCACATATGTCTATAAACCAAGGGCCTCTAAGTCTCTAAAAGTGTTGCTTCATACCCTAAAGGAGAAAGGTCAGCTGATTACATCATCTCCGAGAAGTTCTCCACGAAAAACTGCTCAGAACTGGTTAAAAATGGACCATACAGATTGCTCAGTGCTAAGGGTGCGATGCATCTCACGTGTCACATGCAAAACGTGCTATGCATACTAGAAATCCCTTCTTTATGGTATGATGAGCAAGAGTAGACAAATAGCAGAGACAGTTTGCAAGGTGGATGATCATGGAATCTTCGAGAAACTTCTCCTGTGACACTTGCCTCTCTCAATTCGCCAAGGGATGAGTAAGAGATCATGAAATCTCCAAGTGGAATTGAGAACTATGAGAGAAATGACACTAATCACAATCCCATAAGCTCACTCACCCTCCTACGAATATCTATATATGGATCCCTCATCCGAGAGATCCAGAGGCTAGAATTCTGTATTTTGTAAGGAAGTGTTGTTGGTTTCTTTGTGGAACATCATAGTGTCGGGTGAACATCATAGATTTTATATTTCACAGAGAACACAAGTCAAATTTCAATACACTGCATAGAGGATTGGAAACGGGAAAGGAGTTGTGGTTGGTTCGAGCACAGAGAGTGATGATACCCATTATGTGAAACGTTTCCGGGTGGTACCTTCTGCTAAGATAACAGTTAGTTCCAAGGATGAAGTGCCAGCCGGCAGAGTGGATGTCAAAGAAAAGAGTAAAACAAAAGACCCGTCTCCAAATATCCCCCGGTCTCCATCGCAAAGAGCAGCAAAGAGTTCAAAATCCTTCGCCTCCGGTGTACCAACAATTGGACCACCGTGGACAGCTTCGTGCTCCTCCGATGTGGGGCGTCCACGTCAGTGGGCAGAGTCACCGAGGTTGAGCGTGACCCTTCTGCCCAATTGAAACCTGAAGGGACTCAGGCATCAATGAGTTGCTCATTTCAGATCGCTAAATGGTTGAGTGAAGGCATTTGTGCAAACCCACATCCTATTTCATGAGAATATGTGTAGACCCACTATTCCTTGTTTCAACTGAATTTATTAATTCTTTTAACCTATTTACACGTAAATTCATGGGAATGTGTGCACACCTACTGTTCCTTCTTTTAACCTATTTATTCATTCTTGTAAATTTGTGGGAATGTGTGCACACACCCACTATTTGTGTTGGTCACGAATACGATTACAATTACGACGAGGAGCAAATCACATGGCAGGGCAAGTAAAAACTGGAGGCTTTCGTGTCAATTGTTGTTAAAGCGTGAGACGACCGACTCTCTACCTGGCATTGCATTAGAATTTAACGATAGTAAAACTACATTCCACTAACTAAACATTACCCTCTATGTGTCGAGAGAAAAATTAAAACTAAGAATATTAAAACTCATCTATTTTGTAAATAAATGGAATCTAATCAATAGTGATAATGCTTCTATTGTGAGAAAAATACAATACTCTAAATAGTGTCTACCTCATAACATAGACATAATCATGACCAAGGAGCATATTAAATTGCAAAGGGTTTTCAACCACGGCTACATTGATTAAGATAGTCTTCTCATCTAATGTGATAGGAAAGTGAGGAAGAATATCCAAACACTCACCAAATCTTGTCTCATATGTCAACAATTAACTAGAAATTATCAAGAGCTTTGAAGAACCCATTCATTTCTAAGCCAAGGAGGATAAACTACTTGTAGAGGATCCTTCATCCACTATACATTGTTAGAGATTTTGGGAATAAACTCTGACCTTTATTTGAAAAGGTGCAAAAAATAGGAAGGTAAGCCTCAATAAGATTGTTGAAATAAAATGAAACACACCTAGAACTTGGAGGTGGCCCTTATCTAAAAATAGATTCCTAGAATGATTGCCTCAGTGTGTTGGTCTCTTTAGTTCTATACCTCCCACCATTTGACTTGGATGTTGTGCTTCATTTAGGAAGAATGGTCACTCTCAATCTTTGTAACTCTAGCCATTAATGTGGATGCCCCACATTAGAGGGGCACATTGGCTATCCACAGTGATCCCTTGTACTAAGGAGGAGAAGGAATTTTGCATCTTTGTTTCCCTTTGCACTAGACACCACATGACCTTTGGAGATGGGCAATGTTGCCTTTTCTTTTCATCTTTTCTTAACCTTGACTTTAACAGTTAGCACTTAGTCATAGGAACTCATTCTTAAATTAACTCAAGGTACCACTCAAAAAGGTTACACATAATTGATGTCATCACATTAGGTTCTCAAGCTAACCTCAACTTCTTTCATGTTTATCATCTTTCTATATAATTTAATTGAAATTTTACTTCTGTTCTTTCGTGCTAAATATAAAATATATGAGTGTTATATTTGATTTGGTTATGAAATTTCATCATTTAGAGAATTATGGATTCACCATGATTTTAAAAATAAATATGGTGAATACTCTGAAATTTACTAACCAAACAAAATATAATCATGATAGATTTTATATTTCACATAGAACACAAGTCAAAGTTCAATAGATTGCATAGAAGGATTGCAAACGGGAAAGAAGTTGTGGTCGACTCCAGCACAGAAAGTGATGATACCCATTATGTGGAACGTTTCCAGGTGGTACCTTCTGCTAAGATAACAGTTAGTTCTGAGGACAAAGTGCCAACCGGCAAAGTGGATGTCAAGAAAAGAGAAACAAAAGGGCTGTCTCCAAAGATCCCGCGGTCTCCACCGCAAAGAGCAGCAAAGAGGCCAAAATCCTTCGCCTTCGGCGCACCAACAACTGGATCACCGTGGACAGCTTCGTTGGCATCCGATGTGGGGCATCCGCATCAGTGGGCAGAGTCACCAAGATTTAGCGTGACCCTTCTACCCAATTGAAGCACAAAGTCCAAGTCAGATGGTGCTTGAAGCCTGAAGAGACTAAGGCATCACTGAGTTGCTCGTTTCAGATCGCTAAATGGTGGAGTGAAGGCGTTTGTGCAGACCCACATCCTATTCTAATCCTATTTCATGAGAATAAATTCAAATTTATGATTTAAATATTCATTCCAAATATATAAATAAAATATTCACAAACATATTTAACTTCAGAGTAGATCTACAATTCAAATGAATACTCTTACATTTAATAAAGGTAAATTATTGGTCTTAAATTTACAGGCTATACTCCTTTTACATTTAATAAAGGTAAATTATTGGTCTTAAATTTACATGCTCCTCCAAATACTTAAGCATGTTAAACAAAATCTATAATACATTGATCTTTAAAAATATAGCATAACCACAACCACTTTTAAGTAACAATCTTTGGAGTCAAAGAACATATACTTAAGAGGAATAATAAAAAACCTTCAATAAGAATGGGAAAGGAAGCTAAAACCACAACTAAAATAAAAAATATTTTCTAACAAGATCTAAGTAATATGGTAAGAATACACATCACAAATACAACATTTTTCATGATATCATATCATTAACATTCAGAAATATTAATTTTAATCAAATTCACATTTATGCATTTATAGGGAGAAATTATATATTAATATGAGAAATTTTAAGGACAAAAGAAACCAATAAAAATGAACTATCTTTCTAGTTTGAAGATAATATCACAAAAACTATCCTTCTAGTTTGAAGATAATGTCACAAAACCCTTAAAGGATATAATGTTACATATCAATCAAATTAACATCTTTCATCACTAGTAACAAAGAATCAAATGAAAACCTATACAAATTCATATTCAAGAGATTCATATTCAATAGGCTATTTTATAGTTTCACATAACCCATAATGTTTTGGGGTTAGTGGCTCACTCATTCATATGGGTGGGGGTTTTAAGGCTTTCCCCATCTACAAAGGGACAAAAAACTAGTCCATTTTTCCTTATATTATCTTGGGTTTAGCAATAGGTGCAATCTAACAATGACTTGGGTTAACATATTTCACTAATCATAACAAAATAATATAATTCATTTGAAAAAAATAATAATAAATATTTAAAAATATACAAATGGAAAAATTTTCCAAAGTCGTCTATGGCCTATTTGAAACTTTTACTCAAAATAAATCATTACTTATTAAATATATCACTAAAATATTCACTCCAAACATAGGACTAAAATATTGAGGAGCATATTTAAGTTAACCTTCTAAAAAAATAATTACAATTCAAATGAATAGTGAGTTTAAAAGAGAAATTATTGTAATTGTCTATTAACATCCAAAACTTACCATATCCAACAAATACTTCAAATATTAAACAAAATCTACAACCCTAGATCCATCTTAACTCTTGATATAGCAATCTAGCTCCATCAAATCAAGCTATTTTGATCCCTATGGGGCTTGAGTTGGATCAAATCAAGCTATTTGATCCCTATGCAGCTTGAGGTGGATCAGATCAAGCGATTTAATCCCTATGGTGCTTGAGGTGGATCAAATTGCTTGCAGCTTGAGGTGGATCAAATCAAGCTATTTGATCCCCATGGTGTTTGAGGTGGATCAAATCAAGCTATTTGATTGCTCTCATGCTTGGTAGCTTGGTATATCCTTAGTTAAGATGGATTTAGGTGCCTTTAAATAGCCTATAGTCACATGAATACCATGGGTCAATACCGTAACCTCTCATACCATGGCTCAATACCATGAAGTCTTTTTATTTTAACATTATCTTTTTATTAATTTTATTTTATATTGACTACAAGTTATTTTTATTTTATGGCTATTTTTTTATTAATTTTATTTTATGTTGACTAGTAAAATTGTTTTCAAAGTAGGGTTATTTTTATTTTATTTTCATTCGCATAAAAAATAATAATATTATATTTTAAAAAAATTAAAAATGTTATTATTTTTTAAATATTAAAAATTACTATTTCAATATTATAATTCAACATTTTAGATTGGTGAATTGGCTATCTTACTTTAATCTTATTTTAATTTTAAACTTTAATTATATATATTTTTGTTTTTTATTTTATGTAATTTGACTAAGTCAAAATGGTAAACATGAAAGGAAGAGACAACACAAGACATGACAAGATAGGACGCTCCATTAAAACATCTCTACCATACTAGGTTGATCTCTACCATACTAAGTTGGAGAGGAGAGCACCTCTTGGGGTAGTAATATTAAGACATATTTTGAAAGTATGCCACAAAGATAACCACCTTTAAACTAAAATCAAATTGAAAGAACATACACTATATTAATATAGGAATTTTTTCCATTAACTAAATAAATTTGGTAAATAGGATTTTTCAAAATGATTTATTTACACAAAATTATTATTTCCAAGTTCAAATTATTTTAATCTTTTAATTAGAAAAAAGTTTACAATTAATTTAAATTTATCATTGGAATATTCATTATAAATATACAACTAAAATATTAGCAAATATATTTAACTTCATAATAGAGCTACAATTCAAATGAATACTCCTTTTATATTTAATAAACTCTAAAATCTTGGTATTAAATTTACAAGCTCCTACAAATACTTAAACATCTTAAACAAAACCTATATATGAAGACATTGATCTTTGAAAATATACCATAACCACAACCACCTTTAAGCAACAACCATTGGAGTCAAAGAACATATACTTAAGAGGAATAATAAAAAACCTTCAATGACAATTTGAAAGGATTCTCAAACCACAACTATAATAAAAAATAATTTCTAACAAAAGTATAGGTAATATGGGTAAAATACACATCACAAATACAACATTTTTCATGAAATCATATCATTAACATTCAAAAATATTAATTTAAATCAAATTCACAATTATAAATTAATAGGGAGAAATTATATATTAATATGAGAAATTTTAAAGACAAATGAAGCCAATAAAAATGAACTATCCTTCTACTTTGAAGATATGTCACAAAAACTATCCTTCTAGTTTGAAGATAATGTCACAAAACCCTTAAAGGATATAATGTTACATATCAATCAAATTAACATATTTCATCACTAGTAACAAAGAATCAAATGAAAGGCTATACAAATTCATATTCAAATAGATTTGGAATCAAAGAAAAACCTATACAAATTCATATTCAATAGGCTATTTTATAGATTCACATAACCGAGAATGGCTTAGGGTTAGTGGCTCCCTCATTTATATGGGTGGGGTTTTTAAGGCTTTTCCCCATCTCATTGTCTTGGGTTTAAGAATAGAGTGCAATATATCAATGAGGTGGGTTAACATATTTCATTAATAGTAACAAAATAATACCATTCATTTGAAAATAATAATAATAAATCTTTAAAAATATACAAATGGAAAACTTTTCCAAACTCATTTATCCCCTATTTGAAATTTTTACTCAAAATAAGTCATTAGTTATTCAATCTATCACTAAAATATTCACTCCAAATATAGGACTAAAATATTGATGAACATATTTAAGTTAACCTTCTAAGAAAAACTTTACAATTCAAATGAATACTGAGTTTAATAGAGAAATTATTGTAATTGTCTATTAAGATCCAAAACTTACCATTTCCAACAAATACTTAAAAATCTTAAACAAAATCAATAGGCTCTAATGCCTCCTTCCTTCTATTGTGTCATATTTGTACATCCTTGAATCATATCCCAAGTTGTTCTTAAGGGGGGATGTTAGCATATTGAGACACATAGGAAATAGTTAAGTATAACTTGGTCTCAGTTAGGTAAATTGTGTTTCTTTACTATGTACTTTTGTAACTTACAATAAGATGGTCATGATATGTAGTGATCCGACGGTTCATTCTCTCCTCGGTATTACCGACACTTGATGTGTGGCTTAACCCATGATTGGTCCATGATCTCTATTTAAAGAGCATGGAGGGTCATTTGTAGGTTAACCATTCATGAGACAAGCTTCTGTAATTTTTCATTCTTTTATTAATAAATTGAGTGAAGTGGCTGTCTTGGCTCACGTCGTGGACTCTTTACCTCTTTCAGGGTTTTAACCACGTCAACAATACTGGTGTATTGATGTGTGATCTGTTTATGAGTGGTGTCCTTTGGTGTTCTATCTGAGGAACTTACCCTGTAAATTCCTACATGGTATCAGAGCCAAGTTGAGGGTTACATCTGTTGATGATCCAAATTTGAAGCCGGTAGAACTGCATCTAACTGTTGTTTTCTAGATCTACTGTTTCTGAATGCTTTCGGGCCGAGAGGACTACTCTATTGTGTTAGGATCATCTCTTCCAGTGAGGAACCCCTTTCGTCTCACGCAAAAAGGTTTCTCGTAGTCCTAGCTACGTCATTTTTAAGATATGGAGGTATACAATGTTTATTTGGAGTTTCTAGTTATTTTCTGTGTGTTTATTTTGGTTTATTTATCTTTTTTTTTTTATTACCACATCTACACCTTTTATTTTTGTGTATGTTCTTTGCCTCGCAAATCTGTGTGATCTTGGTAAATCAGAAACACAAAGGAAGTTTTTTTTCTCATGTGTATGCTCTTTTCCGCCACACCTTAGTGTGATCTTGGAAAATCAGAAACATTGAGGAAAACTAGTAGTTTCCACATAAAGTGTTTTTGTATGTCCGTTTTGGGTTTTGTGGTTTTTTTTTGTAGGAAAAAAAAAGCGTTATCAAGTAAGCACGAACCCCAAAGCTTCGGTGACTAAAAAAAAAACAAAAAAATCCCTTCCTCTTTTCCAAAAATTACTAACCTTTTAAACTAGCTCACTTGGTCCAAGGTTACTTGAAGAGAATAGAGGTCTTGGGTTCAAGTCTTTCTTTTTGTTGAGTTAATTTTTTAAAAAGCACATGTAACTTATGTTTTAAAGTTACTTTATGTAAAAGTGTTCTCACCCATTATAAACAGTGAGTCACTTATAATTCTAAAGTCTCTTTATCTTTTATTTAAGTTACAATTTAATGGGTAGCTCATAAAGTACCATTGTAAAAGTGACTTTCACTTATTTATAAAAGTGAGTCATATAATTTTTTTTTTAAGAGTGAGATAATTAGATCATTTGGAAAGGGGGCAATTTTTTTTTTTTTTTAAATATAACATTATCATTCATTTCTGCACATTTCTACACTTCGTCGACATCTTCAACAACTTTTCTTCAAAAAGCCATAACTTCTTCATTCGAAAGCCATTTTGAGAGCCGTTTTTTTTTAATCAGGCTAATTTTTCGAGCTTTTTCCATTGGAACACTTATTTTCAGCATCTATAGATTCAGTTTCTATTAAAATGGAATTTCCATGCGAGGCGATTCTTTTTTTTTTCTCGGTAAAAGCTAGCTAGTCTATTGTATTATATTTACAGGAAAACTTTACATACAGTGAGACAGGCTATCCAGGGCCAGCAGTGGCACCTTGGATAGCTTAACTTGATGCAAAAAGCTCCCTCGCAGGGGTAGCACCTACAGGACATTCCAACATTCCTCCAAAACTTGCTGAGGCAAAAGACCAAAAAGACATGACTACACCAGAGCATAGAACAACGCTGAGCTAAACATGAACGGGACGTCCCACGCAGGGGATTCCATCAAAAACTGACTGTGAAACTTGTCCATCAAAGAAATTGCAGTGGACCTTGTCCAAACGCGAGATCGACATAAACAAGACAATATTAAAAACTGAAAATAAACAAACACAGTGACGAGCAAAACCCAAATACCCGCAGAGACCTTTAGCTTAGACCAGAGCCGAGAGAGAAAGGCATGTGCTGGTGCGTGCATCGGAGGATCAGTCTTCGGGCTCTTCTTCCACGATATATCTCCAACCTTGGCCCTCAGGGACTCCTTCCCAAATGGCCCATGGATCTTTTGCGGTGGCCTGAGGTTCCGGCTCCGGGGGATGAGAAGGGGCTTGCAGGATCTCTTTCCCAGAGGTGCCTGCCTCAATTGGTGGCTGCAACACAAGACTCTCCTCACCAATGCCCTCTGGAGGTGGCTCCGCCGAACCTGGTAGCTTTCCACCATCATTGCCCTCAGGAACTTTAGTGAAAAGAACTGAAATATGAGCATTGATACCTGCCTTATCCTTTGAGCTGCCCAGGGTGAACACGACTGAGCCTTATGCTGGAAGCATTGGCTCTCCTTCACTTGAGCTACCAACCTCCATGAACTGCCCGACTTGAATTGGTGTGGCTCTTGCCCTCCTGTAGCAGTAGCAACAGCAGCAGTGATGGTGCTCATCTGCTGCAGGGGGGCGAGAGGATGAACCTCGCCCAGGTCCCCTTCTGCTCGGTTGCCGTTCTCGCAGCTTTGCCATGGACTCCCCGTTGCCTCCCTTGTGTACCTGAAGTGAATTTTTATAACAAACACAGTGCGGACCTTGCCACAAACCACACACAGGCGTAACAACCACCGAGCAAACTTTGCCTGAGGGAGAAATTTCCCTTCTCGCATCCAATTTACTTCGATTGCCCTTAAATTGTTGCTCCCACCTGAGGCAACTACTTGAGTTGCAGCGACGGAATGCCAAGACTGCGAATTGAGGTGGTAAAACATCCTCCCGTCCAGAATTCCTCTGCGCCTGCACCGCCCCAGCTTCACCATACCAATGAGCTTGCATCGATTCACCTTCCCCTTGAAAACTTGCATCCTTCCCTCGATGAGAGCCAGCATTAACTGCGTCCTGCATCCCCATCGTTTCACCCTGCTCGGCATTGAATGCCCAGAGCTCGGGCAACTGAACAATATCCTTTGGCGGCGATATCCCATTAAACTGTATTGTTAGCACGGGGCGACACATGCTGGGCATGTGGCTCGACTCCATCTGACGTGCCAGCACCCGCATCCGGGGATTCAGCGTCGCTTTGGAGGAGACTCTCACAGTCCTGAGTCTGTTGATTGCTTGGGATGATGTCCAAGTTTCCCGATAGGAAGGTTTGGTTACTTTCTACCCCGATATTGGCTAGGAGATCAACAATCTTATTACCTTCTCTTCTTGTGTGGTGAAAGGAGAGGGCTCTGTGATTGCGCAACTCATGAGCAATGTTGTTTAGCCTTGCTTCTAGTCTCCAACTGTCAGCAACTTTTCTGGCTTGAGAGCCATTCTGAATGCGCGTGGCCATGTTTATGAGGATCTGGGAATCGCCTTCTACTATCAACGGTTGAAGATTGAGTCGCCTAGCTACTAGGAGCCCTTGCCAAAGTCCCTCCAACTCCGCGGAGTTATTGGTGTCCCATCCGATATTGCCGAAGTAGATCTGCAGGGGGGTTCCGTTGTGATTTCGAATAATACCTCCAAATCTTGCTGGCCCAGGGTTGCCTTTAGAGGCTCCATAAAAGTTGAGTTTGTATGAGTTGATGGGTGGGGCAATCCAGCTTCTGACTTCCTTGATATTGCAATTCGTTGTCTGATGCATGGCATACTCTTGTGGCAGTTGCAGCTTCCAATTGTCGAGGATGTTTTTCTCATTGTCTGTGGTAGGGAGGTCCTCTTTTGTCCATGATCGAAGAAGCATAGTTTCTCTGAGATTGCCATGCAGTCTACTCCAGATTTCCTCAATAGGCGAGCTCTGGTTTTTGAATATGCGCCTATTCCTTTCCTTCCAAATGTTCCATAATACTGTGCCCGGGATAATGTTCCACAGGTAGTTGAGAATCTCACAATCATAGGGGATTTTCGGCCACTGTCGGATGGTATCAATGATGTCGCCAGTTCCTTTGCA
>APFE030872234.1:0-82082 GCA_000404065.3 Pinus taeda
ATATATATATAGATAGATAGATAGATAGATAGATAGATAAAGGCAGTACATATATAAATGCCTCAATCGGTATATTTATTATATCCTAGTGAGTTCAAGAACTTATTTCGATAATCAAAATTTTTAATATTAGCCAATGGGTATAGTAATGCAAGACATGTGGTTCATGCATATGTAGCTATCATATGGATGTCTCGTATGTATGCTAATATTCACATTTTGTTTATAATTGTAGGCATATTATTACAAAATTATAGTTTAGATTGTTCATATTAGCAAATCAGAATTTCGTAGATTTTCTACAAGGAGAGTTTACAAATAACTTCAACAAGCAAATACTCTTCCTCAAGGGATATCAATGAAACAAGAAAATAAAGTGCAAATGCTTATTGCAAAATATACAATGAGTCCTCAAATGAAGGTACTCGCTTTCCTCAAGAAGGTACAAATTTTATGGCTCAATTTCTTAGTCTCCAAGAGGAACTCTTGCGCAAGAGGTGAAGAAAGAAGAAAGGTTATGAAGAAGGTGCTTGATAGAAGAGAGGATTTAGTGAGATCTCCTTGGTCTTCCACTCTTCACCTTCAAAACTCCTTGAAGTGGATTTCGACCAACCCTTTCAATCCTCCTTCAAATTTACACAAGACATGAGGAAAAAAGAAAAAAAAATCATATCACAAGTAATGTACACTATGAAACATTTGCATGCAACAAGAGAAGGAAGGGATTTCCTCTCTTGTGCAAGCAAGTAAAGGCTAAGCCTTTCCAACCGAAGACTTACCCCATGCTCAAACTTGTTAAAACAACATTAGATTTCTACACTTGAAAATAGTGTTAGCATTCACAAGGGATTAAATTGCACAATGAAGGAGACTACGGGTTCAACCAAAAACCAGCTAGCGCTCCTAAATCTACTGTTTCTTTAATACAAAAAATTGATGCAAGAAAACTTACATAAATTAATCCAATGAATGGCATGTGATACTAACAAGATTTAAAACCAAATGTAGAAGAACTAAGCACAAACAATTAGAACAATTTTACCTGACAACCACGGAAGGAGAACACCACACCAAATTGAACCCCCAAAGTCCTTCACTTTATTTGCATAGAAAAGAAGTAGGTACAAAATTTGTAGAGTTTCCCCAAGCACAATAGCTCATCTTCAAATGATATAATAGGAGCCCAAGGATCATTTAAATAGAGAAATTGGAGAACATCCCAATGTAGAAACCCAATGCCAAGTGGAGAATGTGGAAATCCCAAGAAAAATTCGAATTTGCAGAGTGTGGAGCTTCCAGCCAAGTGTAAAATTGAATCTAAAATAGGGCAACATTGTTCCCTCTCTTGCCCATGTGCAAAAACGAATTTCCTTGTCGTAGATGCCAAGTTTGGAGAATGTGGGTGGAAAGGGGAAGAAATCCCACAAATTTCTCAAGCAAGAAACTAGGATAGACCATTGTAATGACACCTCCCACAAATCGAACTCAATTTTTCCCTGCATTCGCTGCCAGGAAGTGTTGTGCATTAATGTTGAACTGGCTATGCGTGAAGATGGAGTAGAGATGCACGTACAACAAGTGTAATGTTTGGAGACAATACTACATAATAACCTCAACAAATATTTTATCACATCTTTCCATAGTATCTCCAAGCATATGCATTGATCTCCAAGGATAGAACGAGCTGCCAAGTATGCAATGCATGCCCCAAATTTGGCCCACACTTGGGTTTCCCCATGTGCACAAATTCTTGATGATATGTGATGCCAGATCACATTTCCACGTACCTTTTGTATTGACTTTAACTTGAGATTAATTTTCAAGCCATTTCCACATCATTATGGCATGTGAGAATTTTATTTTTCTCCACTATTTTTATTTTCTAAACTATTTATTTCTCATTTTCCCACCTAACTTAGGAAATATTGGGATTTGAGGGTCAATCACTGATTTTTCACCCCTCAAAGTGTGTCTTAGTAGAAAGTTGAGGTGTAGCGGTCTAAATTTGATTACTCATACACCCTACAACTTCTCTAGACATCACTTATCATAATTTTTATTAAAATTTTGTTAGAAATCTCGTCCTGCGGGAAACTTTTAACAATTAAAGATGACCCTTAAACATAATCAAATTCCGCAAAATTTTACAAGTGATCCAGCATGATAATATACATTGACTCTAGACACCAGGCCTCTCCTAAGACTCTACCATCAAGCTGTACTCCATTTTGGGGGTATATCTGGGAGAAAAAACTCAAATAATTATTAGGCGTTTAAAAAACACCAATAATTAATTAAGTAAAAAAAACTCCCTAGAGTGAACTCACTTGATAGCAAAGACCTAAGCTACCTAGGCTTGTTACATGGCTTTATTCATCATGCTAGCATCATGTTTACAATATCCCCGTAGGGTTGTAGAAATTGAGTATAAAATGAAGAAAGAGAGAAGAAAGGGGCTTAAAAGCCTTGATGAAATTTGGAACTCTGAATGATCTGAAAGTGTAGGAATGCTCTGAAGTATCTTTTTGGGCATGGAGTCTTTAAAAATATTTAAATGCGACTTTAGTGGTCAACAAGCCCTAGGGAGAGGAATACTCCCACTATCCAACCATAAATTGCAAATGAGGAAGTTCTTTCTTTATATAGAGGAGGTAAGGAAATTCCTTTACATTAAAATAATATTATTTAGGGGATTTCTTTAAATCTAAGAATGAAATTTAGATCTCGTCTACTTCTAGAAACTAAAAATCAATAAAATAAAGTGGTCAAAGCCACACATACAATGAAAACCAATGAACCCCTCAAAAGTGGAGAAGAACACCATGCTTGAATAAAAAATATTTGAACCCTTTGAAGACATCCCACTCCTTGTCTAGAATGTTAACCCCATGACTCGCTCCAAATGTGCCATCGCTAGATTACATGTAAATAGTTTTGCTTGGAATGCACATAAAAATTATTTGGTGGTTAAAATCACCCCAATCTTTATTCTCTTAGTCCGACATCTTAACTATTTGACCCTGACATGCACCCTTGAAAAGATAAGGCCCACCTAGAATGGGTCAACAACACAAATATCTCAACAATGCATATCCATCAGTGACCATATTTCATGCTATAGTCCATCTCAAACCATCCAAGGGTTCAACATATTGTTGATTTGGGGTAGCATTGGATGTGCTCTAGCCACGAAATTTGGTGGAGAGGTTAGGGCATATGAGATCTCCAATACCCAGAAAGGGTTTGGGCAGTTTCTAAACAGTTCAGGAGATATTAAAATAATTAATATTTTTAATGGAGTCCTTAAGTCTAAACTTAGGGAAATTAAAATATTAAAGTGAATTAATATGAAATTGTGTTAGAATGGTTCAAAAGAGATGGATCAAGCGAGATCTAATCTTAGCCGTTGTTTAGAGACTTAATCTTGGTCGTTGATATGTCAATAGGAAAAGTATAAGAGGACGCTTGAGGGTCACTTGGAGAATATACCAGAGTGATCAGTCATTCTATACTCTAGCGAGCTTTTCCAAGAGAGATAGAATTAGTGATCAAGAGTTGCAGCGAAGAGGCATTGAGTACAAAGAGAAATAAAGGCAGACATAGTGTCGGGAGAGCAGCACATTAGCCAGGGAGAGTGATGCAGTAGCAGCCAGAGCTCACGCAGGGCCACGTAGAGGTAGTCGAGAGCTGCGCAGAGCCTCAGAGAGGCCAGCGTTGTTGACGCAGAGGGCCAGAAGGCTAACGCAGGGCCTCCTAAGGCTGATGCAAACCCATCTGGGGTGACGCAGGGCCAGCGCTAGGCAGAAAGGGGCTGACGCTGGGTTTCTGGGGCAGATTGGAGATGAGGAGCTGTTGGAAGGATTATCCGGGGTTTCAACCCAGAGATTTGTCTCAAACTGAGAAGTATTACTGCGAAGGAAATTCTTTGTTGGGTACGCTAGTTTCAGCACCCAGATTGTACTCTTATATTGCTTAATAAGAAAACCCTTAGATAGCTGCACTGGTTTTCCCACATTGAGTTTTTCCAGGGACATTGGTCCAAAAATAATGGTGTCATTTGGTGTGATTGTTTTTGTTTCCTTCTGTTGTTGATCTATAATATGTTGAACATGCACTAGTGTTTATTTTCAGTGTTTACATTGTAAATAACCTGTTAGGTAACTGAACAAGTAGGTAGGAATAAATCAGATAAAGTGCATGGAGGATTTCTAACTGGTAGACATAGAAACTTCAACATGGTATCAGAGCGTGATTGCAGATCACAGGAGGACTGAGGACATCAACCGAGCGGAGCAATAGCAGCAGAGAACAGTTGTCCCGAGGTGACATAAGTTGTTTCTAGTAGAGTAGCAATAAGGGAAGGGTGATACAGTGCTTGTGTCATCAAGGGTGAGTCGGGAAGAGGCAGCGCAGAGGCAAAGGGAGCCTCACGTAGAGCCACACAGAAGCTGGGAGGGCTGACGCAGTTGGCTGAGGAGGTTGAGTTGCTGGTGTCAAGATTGCGCAGAGCCTAGGAGCTCTCACCTTCAGGTTGTTGGGGCTTAGAAGGCTGTGGGAATATTGCAGAGTGGAGCTGGTGAGGTACTATAGTTAGAACAGTACCTGACAAAGCAAGGCCAAGGGGAGGGAGTTGCTACCAAGGGTTTCAAGCCGAGGAACCTGGATCAGTGGTGCGGTTGCACAAGACTATTAGAGGAGGGGGCATCTCGACAGCGGCAGAAGGATTTCCAAGAGGGAAATCGAGACTCAGAGGGAGTCCGAAAGAGAACTTCCAGATGGGAAGTAGAGACCTGGAGGAGTCGAACAGAGAACTTCCAGGAGGGAAGTAGAAAAGTATCATGGCACTACATGGAGTAAGAGACCAGGATAGACTGGACAGAGCGTCAAAATTTGCAGTCTGAAAGGCCAAAATCTTATCTGTACTTGACAGAAATCGTGTCAAAAACTTCGCCTTAAAGGTTATAGCTATCCCAGTCGACCCCAATGATAACGACAAGTACGAGGAGGCAATAGCGAGGGCCAAGAGCATCATCCTTGATGGGGTCAAGGACCATGTAGTACCACACATTGCCGAGAAGGAAACGGCATATGAGATGGGGAGGCCCTCAAGAAATTGTACCAACATACTTCTGCGCAGAGAAGAATGTTACTTGAGAATCAGTTGAGGTTGTATCAGATGAAGAAGGGAGAACCGATTGACACCTTCTTCAGAGGACTGAATGAGATCTGAGATCCGTTGACTATTCTAGAAGCCACACCGAATCAGGAATTGATGGTGAGGACGACCCTAAATGTAGTCTCAGAAGACTAGGAGGTATTTGTCTAGAGTATACTGGGCAGAGGGACACTTCCACCTTGGGATGAGATGTGGGTTGCTCTTCGCCAAGAAGAGATCAGACGGCAGTGGAAGACGGGTAGTAGCAGCAAGGGGATCAAAGTCAAGCAGGAGGAGGAAGATGTTGCCCTAGCATCCAAAGGAAAGCAGGAAAAGCGAAAGAAGAAGGATCTCTCCAAGATTAAGTGCTTCCACTGTGCGGAGCTGGGTCATTATGCGACCCAGTGTGCAAGGAAGAAGAGTAAGGGAGAGTCTTTCGAGACTAAGGTAGCGCCAGCAAGGGCAGAGAAGGAAGTGTTGACAGACGATGACTGTGCCATGAGTGCACACGTGCCACTTGAGCGGAAGTGGGAAGACATCGAGCTATAGTCAAACAGACTACATGCGATGAAGGGCAAGATCCTCGAGGTACCCAGCCTCTTGGATTAAACCTTGCTACGGGAGCCCCGAAGAGGAGTAGCAGGATTGGCTGAGTCGGGTAGAGATGGATGCGGATGGAACGACAGAGAGAGCTACAATGCAGGAGTCCCGAGACAGCACAGGAGTGTTGCACCAATGCAGGATGGCACAGAGAGGTGTGCAACAGTGCGAGATGCAGGGAGTTGTTGTAGTAGCGCAAAGGTCAGAGAGGGAGCACTTGTCAGCGACAGAGGGAGCTTCAGCGTCATGAGAGTCTCTAGCCCAATAGGGAGGTCAAAGTTGGGAGATCAGTTACTTACTTCTCAATAACTGAGTTGCAGTGCAGCAGTGGGCAGTATGATGCAACATGATGAGAGGAGCCGCAGTGCGGATGCTGTGCTGGGAGAAACGACCAGCAGCAGCACGGATGTAGAGGGAGCTGTCGTACAAATGCAACAGTGGCAATGGCAGAGTCATGGGCAGCAGTACAGGATGCAACAGTGCAGAGGATGTTGGGCAGGGAGACTTAGCATCAGCATAGGGACCGATGTCGAATGATTAGAGTAATACTCAGTGAGGACTATTGCTAGAGCACAGTCCTCGCTAAGAGGGAGTGTTGATTTGGGGTAGCATCGGATGTGCTCTAGCCACGAAATTTGGTGGAGAGGTTAGGGCACATAGGATCTCCAATACCCAGAAAGCGTTGGGCAGATTCTAAATAGTTCAGGAGATATTAAAATAATTAATATTTTTAATGGAGTCCCTAAGTCTAAACTTAGGGAAATTAAAATATTAATGTGAGTTAATATGAAACTGTGTTAGAATGGTCCAAAAGACATGGATCAAGCCAGATCTAATCTTAGCCGTTGATTAGGGACTTAGTCTCGACCGTTGATATGTCAACAGGAAAAGTATAAGAGGCTTGAGAGTCACTTGGAGAATACACCAAAGTGATCAGTCATTCTATTCTCTAGAGCGGGGTTTGCAAAGAGAGATAGAATTAATAATCGGGAGTTGCAGCTGAGGGGCATTAAGTACAGAGAGACAGAGAGAGGTTGAGATAGTGTCGGGAGAGTAGTGCAGTAGCTGGGGAGAGTGACGCAGTAGCAGCCAGAGCTCATGCAGGACCACGCAGAGGTAGTCGGGAGCTACGCAGAGCCTCAGAGCAACCAGTGTTGCTGACGCAAAGGGCCAAAAGGCTGACGCATGGCCTCCTAAGGCTGACGCAGATCCATTTGGGGTGACACAGGGCCAGCGCTGGGCAGAAAGTGGCTGACACAGGGCCAGCGCTGGGCAGAAAGTGGCTGACACAGTCCAGAAAAGGCTAACGCTAGGGTTTCTGGGGCAAATTGGAGCTGAGGAGCTGCTAGAAGGATTATCCGAAGTTTCAGACAGGAGATTTGTCTCAAACTGGGAGGTATTACTGCCAAGGAAATTCGCGCTTGGGTAGGCCATTTCTGGCACCCAGATTGTACTCTGATATTGCTTAATAAGAAAACCCTCAGATAGTTGCAACTGTTTTCCCACATTGGGTTTTTCCAGGGACATTGGTCCAAAAATAACGGTGTCATTTGGTGTGATTGTTTCTAATTCCTTCAGTTGTTGATCTGTGATATGTTGAGCATGCACTAGTGTTTATTTTCAGTGTTTACATTGTAAATAATTTGTTAAGTAACTGAACAAGTAGGTAGGAATAAATCAAATAAAGTGCATGGAGGTTTTCTAACTAGTAGACTTAGAAACTACAACACATATACTATGTACCCCAAATAATACTTTCAAAATGACCCAAAAATCTAACACTAACTCTATCAAACAACAAGTATTGCCCCACCACACATTCAAAAAAAGGGGACCATTTAAAACACCCCCTCCTAGTGACAAACCTATAACACCATGATGCATAGTCATTAGGATGCTCCAAAATAAAAAAACACAACAAGTAGCAAGCATTCAAATGTCAAGAGTGAACCATCAAACAAAGCCATCAAAAGTAACCACCAAAAACCACGAGATGACCATCCATCATAGAGACATGAATCCCCTCCACCAAAGTTTTGCATCAAATAAACCACATCAATAAGAGGCTCCATTTTTGCATCAAATAAACCACATCAATAAGAGGCTCCATGAAGGTGCATAGCCCTAAGTCCATCTAAAAGCTCCATAGGTACCAACAAGAGACTCCATAAATGTGATGAAAATCAAAATGTGAAACCTCATATAATATGAAGCATAACAATACCATTACGATGTCAATACTTTTTAGTGTACTTTGAAGTAATTCCAAAAACAAGCATAGAGAATGGCAACTAAAGGTAGCTATTAATCTCTAAGCAAGACTTTTCATATATTATCTCAACACAATTTAGCCTATTCTAATGTCAAGCATTATATGCTCATAATGGCCATTGCCTACCCATTTAACCTATAGCTACAAAAATTTATTAATACAAAGTCGTTACCCATAACAACCAACATGGCCATGCAATAAAAGTTTTTTCACAGCATTCAACTTATGTACAATCGATGACCAAGTATGAAAATAAAAGCATTGTATGAAAACAAATGCATTTTTAGGAAGTCCAAATGCCACAAATATGTAAGGAATTGCTGTATTTTATAGATTAATTATAAAAAACTAAACTATATATGGTGTTATTTCTGGATATTTTTACTGTGTGAGTGGATTGAGGATACTGTCCAACATTTCGCGTGGACACTCCACCCATTCTTCGCACATTTATAATCCTATATGCTAACTCTTTTCTAATCACTTTGCTTCATTGGTCCCTGAGGATGGGTGGTGCCCGCTCGAAATGTTGGACAGTATCATCAATCCACTCACACAATAACAATATCCAAAATAGCGCCATATATAAGTATGGACTGTGTAAGCATAGTAGCATACATTCTCTTAAATCTATATCAATATTGTATTCTTAAGCCAAAAGAATTGTCTTTTCAATCAAACATGTTGTTAAAAGGGGGGGCCGAAACTTACTTGTTTTCGCATTTCCTCAATTGAAAGTAGACCAAGCATTCCACGCTCTCTACAAGCTTGTCTAAGTTCATCTTCAGAAAGAGACTCAACACCCTCTTTTTGGATCATTCTATCATCCTCCTTGATCCTAGCGATAACATCAGCAAAACAACATGAGATTTTTAAGATTTTCCACTGAAGGATTAAATCAGCAGTACCATCTGAAAATTAAAAATACAACAGGATGAAGAATGACATGAATGTGGAAAAAAAAGACTTGATAAGATCAAGCGGGGATAGTTCTTCATCTCCCCTTAGATCAAAGCAACCTTACAAAACTTAGAAATTCCAAAGGTTAAGATCTATAAGGATGACAAATCACCAGCCAACAAACACATCGGAAAACTAAGGATGACAAATCACACATGCTAGATTCCATAACAGCAGTGTTAACATACCAGCAAATAAACCCCTATTAACAGTGAGTTTCAATCATGTTTATTCCAAATACTAAAGGATAGCATAGTCTAACTATCAGACGTTTTTATCTTTCCTGGTGATATTTCTGGTTGATTTTGTCCAAAATCCAGTGAGGATTTATTGGAATGGTAACTCTGAGTTCTACAATCTGAGTGTTCAGGGGTTCTCGAGGGTGCTGAATTGTGCCAGATTCAGGCCAAAAAGGTAAAAATGTCTTATGGTTAGACTGCAGGATTGCTTGGTTACTAGAAAAAAGGAAAACCCATGTAATGGAACTAACTAAAATTAATTATTATTCAGAGCAATTGGACCCCAAGAATAAGTAGAATCGAGAAACCAAACCAACTTATAATGCGCAGGACAACAACAATGATACTGTCTAATTGGTAACACCAAGCTCACCTATGATGAGCATTTCCAGCGTATGCACATAAACGCCCCACGGTAAGAGCACATTATTATACTTTCAAACATGCATTTTTCCTCTTAAAAAATAAACCGCCTTCCTCTACTTCTTTTACGCTCGCACAAGACCGATCTGTGCTTCACTATCTAGGGTTTAAACTTTACCGCAGAATAGAAGGAGCCATCGTGAGAGACTCACTGTCAGAGCAGATCTATTAAAAACTGATGAGTCGTCTCTATTCCCATAGAGGGGAGTAGTACCGCCAATACTCAGGAACCGTTCTGATTGATAAGTCGCTATTGAGTTGACAATCGGTTGATGAGTCATCTCTATTCCCATAGAGGGAGTAGTAGCGCTAATCCTCGGCCACCGTCCCGATTGATAAACCGCCATAGAGTTAACAATCGGTTAAGTCCATGATGCAGCCTCAAGAGATTGATAAGCCATAACAGTGATACGTCGAGGGATCTGACACTGGAATTCGACCCGCTAGAAGAGGTTGGCTTGGGGACTGGAAGATGATTCGATGTCTAAACAGAGCCACAAAGGACACATTGTAACAAGTTCTGAAATTTCTTGCTAAAGGACAACCAATTTTTTATCATCTTAGAATTGATTATACCGTTGAACCGGAGATTGGCAAATTATGATAAATTTCTAACTCGACCAGTAAACAATGGCTTTGTTTTAGACAAACAATAGGGCTATAGTTGAGATTTTATGGAGCATGCTGCTGGCTTTCAATGCTGAGTTGTAGCTGTAAATTAAGATTTCTTTGGTGTATTGGCAAATTTATCCCATGGACGGAAAAGAAAAAGTGAATGATCAGCATTTTGAATCATAGAAACAAAAGATGCTTGCAATATTTGAATACAGTTGTTCAGAAAAAGCTGTAATGGGAAAAAAAAGTGTAAAGTAACGCTGATGTGGATGCCCAAGTGACGTGTGATGGAAAGAAGAATTGAGAAGCTGTGCTGTTGATAACACTCTCATTAATGAATGAGATGCTCATGAAGTTCAACATTGTAATGATGTATTTGTCATGTGGGGAATCTATGAAAAATGCATGAAACCTCAAAGAAAGGCAGTGCACTCGCTTAAAAATGTCATTCTCAATTAAAATGGAGGAATTTGTCTCCTTGCAATATCTTTTGTTAAATATCAAACATTTTAGAGACCAGTTGAAATCAATGGAAATTGGAAGGACAAGATATGGACGTTCTAACTTGGCAAAGTTTGCCTTCTAGGCAAATCTTATTGAGACCCTGAATATTACTAGTATTAATAAAGATTTGACATTTAAGTAATTGAGCACTAAGCTAATGCAGTAAGGTAGATGGAAAAAGCAGTCTGGGAATAGCAATATAAATGTGATATGTGGTGGTAATTGTAGCTAAGTTTAAGAGCAAAGGCAGCAAAAAGAACGTAAAGGACAATAGATATAAAGAATCATGTAAATATAGAAAAACTATTAAATACTTTTATCGTGGTAAGTTAGGATAAGCAGAATTTGCAAGAAGCATTGTCCGACAAAAAGCACAACCAAGAGCATTCTCTAAATGATAAATTTGGAAAAAGAACATGCTGATGTGGTTGAACACGAGGAGGAAGAGTTATATGTGTTCATGGCCAAAAATAAGGATTCAAATAGTAGTGAGGATGATTGGTACATTGATTTAGGTGCATCTAGACATTTTACTAACAGCATTGATTAGTGTGTTGAATCGGTCAAGAATAAATTTCAATCTTATTCTGTCATGTTGATTGGTGGAGAAGAACCCAGGGTTAGAGGGAAGTAAAATGTATTACTTTAGCTGAGGCACAACACGTAATGACTAAAGATGTCTATTATGTTCCTTGTTCGATAAAAATCTACTTTGGTTAAGTAGTATAGTAAGGCATAGCCCACACTTACATATAAATTCCAGCAATTACAAGTGTTTTATGGTTGATAAGAATATCAAAAAAAAAAAAGGTGCTATGAATGTAGAAGGACAAGGTTAATTCTAGTTGATAGAAACTGGGAATACAGGATTGGTTTCGCAGAAAAATGGCTGTAATTTCACTAAAAACTCAGCCACAATGCCTAGGACAGAGAGGTGTGAGTTGAGACAGCTCAAGAAATGTAACCATAAATGATATTGCTGCTAAAAAAGAGTAAAATCAGCAAAGAAAAGAAGGCAAACAGCAGGTATATCATGCATGGTTTGCCATCATTCATAAGAAGAAGACCCACAAGGCGGATGAAGATGTAGTAAAATGAGATGATGTTTCCTCAAAAAATCAAACATAAACTTTTGATATGTTGGACAGTTGAGACATGGAGGCGAGTTCATTGTTGATTTGGGGTAGCAACGGATGTGCTCTAGGCCACAAATTTTGCAGGGAGGCTTGGGCACATGTATTCCAAAGAACCAAGAAAGTGTTTTCGGAAATGGATGTAACTTCTAGAAGAAGACAAGGATCAAACTAAAATGATCTTAGCCATTGATTAGCTTTTAATCTAGGTCGTTGAATGTCAACTAGAAGATTATTTAAGGGAGCTTGAGGTTCATTTGGAAAACACACCAAGAGATCAAGAGATTGAATTTCTGAAGTGAGAAGTTCTCAGGAGGAAACTCTAATCGAGTAGATTTCTTGTAGTGAGCGGCAGTGAGTATCCAGAAGAAGTAAGTTTTCTTGGGCCGGAGAGTACGTGGCAGAGAGAGGGCGAAATGACCTCCAGAGAGAAGCAGACGTTGCACCACACAGGGCTGACATAGTGGCAACGCAAGATTTAGAGGGAAATTGAATTCCTGTTGAGGAAATCGAGTTTTAGTAGCCGGGAGCCGGGGTGTGACACAGGAACTGCGTGGGAGTGACGCAGTTCTGCCCAGAGGGTACGCAGAGGCTCTAGTTCAGCGTGATTAGACTTAGATTCTCCCAGTGGCAGGGTGAGAGCACTTCACGATTCATTTTGTCTAGTTTCTCTCTGTATCGAATTGCTAGTTGAGCATCCAAGAATTGTACTGAGACTTACCACTGCATAATAATAAGACCCTTAGAACTGTTGCATCGGTTTTCCCGCATTGGGTTTTATCCGAGGACATTTCTCCAAAAACAACGATGTCATCTGTGTTGTATTTTCTTTCTTGCTCAGTCTCTTGTTTCCTCATATAATTTAATTAAATGAAGGTTGCAGTGTATGTACTACGATATTTACTGTAGGAAACTGCATGTAATTTGTTTAAAGGAATTTAACAAATAGGAGTAATATCATCAGCTGTTGAAGTAAGGATTCCGGTTGAGGAATTTTTACATGGTATTAGAGTTGCACATGAAGCAAGAAGAGCAAAGCCGATAGATCCAATGCCGAGCAGAAGAGGAAGTTCGAAAAAGCTGCAGGAGGCAGCAATTCAAAACCCCAGAGGGTTTGCGCAGTTCTTAGCCGGAGGGTTGAAATTTCAAGGCAGTCTCTCTCTGAATGAGTCGACAGAGAGAAGGACTCCCAGTTTGAATTTTTGTCGGGGCAGAGAGAGCAGCGCAAAAGCCTCAGCGTGAAGAGAAGCTGGTGGGAAGCAGACTTTTCTCAGGCAGTTTGCTGGGTAGAAAGACGTCAGAAGAAAGAGGAGAAGCACGGCCGAGGGAATTTCTTCCTTGGAGAATTCCCAGCCAAGGAATTCAGATTCTCTCGAGCTAAGCAGCAGCAAGGGGCAACAGTTTTACCAGCTCCAGCACGGAGTGCGTAGGCTAGCCTAGCCACAGCACAAAGGAGAGAGGAGGTCATTCGACTTTTTATTTTTGGTAGATATGGCAACCAGCGGCTTGAGGGATTAGGACACGTTAGACGAATCATCTAACTATGTCATCTGGAAGGCAAGGATGGCATTCCTTCTAGATGAGCATGCCCTCAATACATATGTCGACAGCGTGGTGGTTGTCCCTGCAGATGCGGATCCATTGAAGAAGTACAAATCAGAGATGGAGAAGGCCAAGAGGATGATCCTCGATGGAGTAAAGGATCACGTGGTATTTCATGTTTGTTAGTTTTTGGTAGCATCGGATGTGCTCTAGCCATGAAAATTGGTGGAGAGGCTAAGGCACATGAGTTCTAAAGAACCCAAAAACCATTTGGTGAAATTCCACCCGGATTGTATTTTATTAAAACAATTAATATTTTAATGGGGTTTCTAAGTCTAACCTTACGTAAATTAAAATATTAATGATTATTAATCAAAATATGGGTGAGAATGTTCTAGAAGACGGATCAAATCAAGTTTTAATCTTAGTCGTAGATTAGAGACTTAATCTCGGCCATTGAAGTCTCAACAAGAAAAGTCTAAGGAGGCTTGGGGTTCATTTGGAAACACACTAAGGGTTGATCAGTCAGTTCGATATTCTTAGGGCAGTGTTGGCTAAGGAATTTGAACAAGTGATCAAGCAGTGAGGATCAGAGGCAGTACTGGAAGGAAGTGATTCCCTCTTCCAGTGAATATACTTCAAAGAAGACAGTGAAGGATCAGAGAGGCAGCGTAGTGCCAAGGAGGGACAGCGCAGACGCAACACTGTTGGGGGATAGCAGAGATCAGTGTCAGGAATCACTGTGGGTGATTGACAAATGAAATCTCGATTTCTGAGCAACAGACGCAACAGCAGCAAGGGTGACACAATCAAAGGGAGTCTTGACACAGAAGCCACGCAGTGACTGCATAGGCTCACATAAAGACTACGCAGTGGGTCATCCAAGAGTTGGGGCCAGTGCAAAATCTCCAGATTTAGTGTGAGAAAATTCTCACTATTTTTCTATCAGTTAACTTCTCTGAGTGGATTGTCATTTCTCTGGGGCATCCAAATTGTATTCAGAAATTCACTGCCAATAATAGGAACCCTCAAATCTGTTGCACCGGTTTTCCCGCATTGGGTTTCCCCAGGCACTATTGTCCAAAAACAAGTGTGTCAATGTGATTGTTCTTGTGCTGGTGTTTCTCTTGCTTTTCTCAATTCATAATTTGTGAAGTTTGCAGCTGAATTTATTTTGATATTTACTGAAGCATTGGTAAATAACTTATTATTGTAAATAAGTAGGAGAAATAAATCAATCACTACAACATAATTTTTCACAATGTCGCTAGCAGAGGGACTGCTAAGGAGATGTGGGATGCCTTGGCTACGTTATATCAAGGATCTTCTGAGCAGGAGAAGATGTACTTGGAGCAAAAGCTGAGATCTGCTCAGATACAGAAGGGAGAGTGTCTGAATCCATTCCTCACAAAGCTAAAGGAAACCCGTGATGAGTTGTCTGCTGCGGGCCATACACCTCAAGATTTAGAGTTGGTTAGACTGGCCCTCAATTTTGTCTCGGATGAGTGGCAAGTCTTTGTCTAGAGTATCCTAGGCAGAGTAGCATTGCTGAATTGGGATGAGATGTGGGCAACTCTAGAACAAGAGGAGCTAAGGAGTGGGTCGAAGCCCAAGGAGGAGGAGGATAATGCAACCCTTGCATCGAAGGGACAATAGGAGCAGCGAAGACGTAAGAAGGACGTATCGAAAGATCAAGTGCTTCAAGTGTGGTGAGATGGGTCACTACGCAACTCAGTGTCCCCTCAAGAAGAAGGACAAAGATGAGAAGCATGATCCAAAGGCTGCGCTCGCGAAGATCGAGGAGGAGGAATTCGCCATGACTATCAAGCTACCTCTAAGAGGGAGGTGGGTTGATTTAGAACTATAGTTCAAAAGAGCTACAGATGGGCAGGATCCCTGAGTCCGCCTCTTGAATCAATACCTTGCTACGAGATCCCAATTTTGTGGTAGCAGAATGGACTATTGTTGGATGGTGCCAACGAGTGTCAGGGAGACAGTTACAGTGGCTAGGAGCGCCAAAGAATGAACAGCGGAGAGCAGAGTTAGTAGCAGTGCAGATGGCACAGAGCAGAGTTCAACAACAGCACAGTAGATTCAGAGGGTTAGTGCAGAGACTAGAAACAGTCAAGCTCCAGCATTCACGGGGTATCATACTGAACGTAATTAGTTTCGTAATTTTGGATGTTTTTCCATTGCTGATAGAGTAGCAGCAATAGTTTGCAGTGTAGTAGCAGTTGGCAGTGCTAGTGCCAGTGGCAGCACGATGCAGAATTTCAAAGAGAGTTGTAGTATGGATGCAGTGTTGACAGTGGCAGTGTTAGTAGCAGTACAGTTACAGCAGTAGCGCGGTAGTTGGTGGACAGCATGTCAAACATGAGCAACACAAAGGACGATGCTTCAGAGTCAAAGCAATATGCAGCAGCGTATATTGCTAGAGCACATTCCTTGCTAAAAGGGAGTGTTGATTTGGGGTAGCATCAGATGTGCTCTAGGCCTCAAATTTTGCAAGGAGGCTTGGGCACATGTATTCCAAAGAACCCAGAAAGTGCTCTAGGAAATTCCACCCAAAAACGATTTTATTAAAATAATCAATATTTTTTAATGGGACCCTAAATCTAAACTTAGGAAATTAAAAATATTAACAGGTAATAATCTAATAGTGGGTGTAACTTCTAGAAGAAGATGAGGATCAAGCTATAATGATCTTAGCCATTGATTAGATTTTACTCTTAACTGTTGAATGTCAATGAGAAGATTATTTAAGGGAGCTTGAGGGTCATTTGGAAAACACACCGAGAGATCAAGAGATCGAATTTTTGAAGTGAGAAGTTCTCAAGAGGAAATTTTGATAGAGTAGATTTCTTGCAGTGAAGGGTATTGAATATCTGAAAGAAGGAAGTTTTCCTGGGCCGAAGAGTATGAGGCAAAGAGAGGGCAAAATGACATCGAGGCAGACGCTCACCCACGCAAAGCTGACGCAGTGGCAGCACAGGCCTTAGAGGGAAATCGAATTCCTGCTGAGGAAATCAATTTTTAGTAGCCGAGAGCTGGAGTGTGAGACTGAGAGACAGAGATTCGGATTTTCCATCTAACAGAGGGTCAGAGAAGGAGCAGCGTGATACCCAACAAGGGTGACACCGAAACTGCATGGGAGTGACACGATTTTGCATAGAGAATACGCAGAGGTTCCAGTTCAACGTGATCAGAGTTAGATTCTCCCAGTGACAGGGTGAGAGCACTTCACCATTCGTTTTGTCCAGTTTCTCTCTGTATTGGATAGCTAGTTGAGCATCCAAGAATTGTACTCAAATTTACTACTACATAATAATAAAACCCTCAGAACTGTTGCACCGGTTTTCCCACATTGGGTTTTTCCGAGGGCATTTGTCCAAAAACAATTGTGTCATTTGTGTTGTATTTTCTTTCTTGCTCAGTCTCTTGTTTCCGCATATAATTTAATTAAGAGAAGGTTGCAGTGTATGTATTAAGATATTTGTCATAGGAAACTGCAAGTAATTTGTTTAAAGGAATTTAAAAAATAGGAGTAATATCATCAATTGCTACAATAGTGATTCTAGTTGAGAAATTTTCACATTCATTGAACAAGCCAAGTTCTATATCAATGATGAAAAGGCTAACTATTTAGCCAATACTGACTCTCATCCAATTGGTGAATCAAGGGTTAGAAAAAAAATGGGTACATAAATTCTAGCTCATCAACTTTATTAGATATAATTCATTTCTAGTCACTTTTGTAAATATTATCTTGTTATTGGGAAACATCTTTACTTGTCCACGGCTTTTACATTTTGTATTTAAGACAAGTATGTAAAACGATAATTATGGAAAGGTGTTAGCAATGTTACACAAGTCAGACTCGGGAATAAATCAGCAAGGATCCAAAAATTTTAAAAGTGGTAAAAGTCAGGAGAAAATTGAAAAATTCGGCAAAAACTCAACAAATTTGAAAAAGTACAAAAAATCAGTTTTTTCAATTTTTTTAGCATCTAAAATATCCACAACATCAGGTAAATGCATTGTGATATAAATTTCAAAAGAAAACTAATATATAAAATGTATAAGAAGTCTGGTGCGACATCACATATCAACAATGAATCAAGGCCTGAACCTAAGTCATGACTCAGCCTTAAGCATCAAAATATCAATTAAAAATATAATAAATGTATCTCATCATGAGTCATCTACACATGGCATCAGAACCCTCATGGTTAAGGTTTTTCATTAGCGTAAAAAAGCCCAGCATTAAAACAAAACGCCAAACACTATGGATTTTAAACCCTCACAGGGAAACGCCCAACACTGTGGGTTTTAATATATTCAATATTCATGGTTTGAATATTGGGTGTTAATATATTGAATATTCATGGTTTGCAATGGAGAAAAATACCACAAATATCCTCCTCCTTTGTCCTTAGATTCTGGTCTCTTCTCTTCACATGTCGAACGGGTGGCTCAATGAGCTAACAGTGCCAAATGATCATAAAACACACTAACCTCTTTGACTTAACGCCGGCCTGGACAAAATCCCCGCGAGTTCTTCAATCAACTCGCAATTTTTATGATTTAATCCCAATTTTTTCAATTTTGAAAAACTCACCAAAAACTTAGCTGGTAAAATTGTATGGTTGAAAAACTCGCAATTTCGCAATTTAATCGAGATTTAATCCTAATTTTGGTAACACTATATTAGAGTCAAAGATAATGATCATACTTAAAACTAAGGCTTATTAAGATTCAGACATATAATAAAGCCACCCTAATAAAATGATAGAATATTGGTTATTTAGTATGATAATTAATAGTTAAATATCTGAGAGTTGCTTAACTTACTCCTCCTCTCTTCCTATGTAATGAAACATTTAATTGTCTAATGAAGAAATTATTGAACTGAGAGGCACTCTCGAGCCCTGTATGGTAGAGATGTTGTAATGTAACGTAACGTAATGTAATGTAATGTCATGTAAACATTTTAACTCAATCAAGATAAAATATAAAATAAAAATAAATTATTAATTTTAATTAATTTTTATAAATTATTAAAAGTGGTTTTTGAGCTCCAAGTTTATCAGAACCCATGGTATTGACCCATGTTATTCTTGTGGAAAATAGCCTATTTAAAGGGGGAAATTAAACCAACCGAGATCCATCTTAACTCTAGATCTACCAAGCGCCGAGAGGGATCAAATGTCTTGAGATGCAAACCTCTTTTAGAGTGAAAAGAGATTTGTTCTCTTTCGGCGATTGGTAAACCCGGAGTTAAGATGAATCTAGGCTGGTAAAAAAAGAATCCTTTCCATTTTTTGCATCCAAGTGGAATAATTTTTCCCATTCAACGTATGCGAGCCCAGCAACAAGAAGTTTTGAATACTTGCCATGTCTACTTATATCTCTATAAAAAATATGTATACTAGTTGTTACCAATCCAAATAAAGATGGATTTCAACACTTATGACTTAGCTCTCCTTATTACTCGACACTTATGACTTAGGTCTCCTTATTACTCCAAAAAAATATATTATGTTTTCTTATTACTCCAGAACTTAACTCTGTTTAATCCACCTAAAATCATCTTATTAATCTAAAACAGTGTATATATTTATAGAACTTATGTTCTCTTCCAGACACAGATTTGTCGCCTTATTCTTCCAAAATATCAATGTGGGCATTCAATTTTTACTTAACTTTTCAACTAGAGGGTTCTAGTACAATCCTGATGACAAACATCAAGCATTCGCCTTCAGAATATTATCTAATTGTTGGGAAAATATGATATATTCTACTGTATAAAGTTGTTGTTTTAATACAATACTTCTATGTTACACAATTTCGGTCAACGAATGTATATCTCCGGCCAAATTTCCGTTGATGACACCATACAAAATAATGTCTCCTGCGTTGAATATAGTATGCCATTGATTGATTATTTTTACTACTATCTGAATTACTGTTGATAAAAATTTATGTTGATGTTTGTCAAATTTCTCAGGTCAAATGCTTCCGCCTATAGAATATCATTGACCAAGAATACGCCAGGAAATATAAACGTTGTGGGCGATCTTAAAACTAGGTTTGTAGCCACTGTGTTATTGGCATTAGAGATTGTCTCAAAAATGTGCAGTCAAGCCTATGTATGCTTCTGGTGGGTCTGTTCTCAAGTGTGTCTAGACTCATGTCTGATTGTTGGTTGGGGAATATCATTCTGAAATATCGTCGCTCCTGTTGCTACCAACGAATTTCTGTTGACTAATCTTCGTCGACATTTAACTCTCTCACATCCTGTAGACCACATCAAATATGTATTGTCACGGCAAATATTATTTGGACTTAAATATCAAGTATCAAATAACTAATGATTATCTTTCCCTTCTTATTCAGAATGTCACGAATGCACTTCTGGAAAAGGCACACATCTTCTACACTCGAAGCTTCACCTCTGTGCATATGTTTGTCAAGGGATCTAGTGTTGCTCTGATACTGTATTGAAATTGTAGAACATTCATGGAGCATATCAATGATGTATTATATTCATTTGTTAAAATATGCAACTACGGTCAAATTCCACTTTGGATAGCTCATTTGATAGAGATGATGATTGCATTGAATTCCCCTTTTCGAGAGGACCAAAATCGACCTAAAGATCACTCAAATCAAAGAATGAAAAGTGTACATATGAAGAAAAGCCCACATATGCACATTTGGACAAGGTCGGCCCTAAAGCAAATTGGATACCCTTAGAAGCCTATAAATACAAGTGACCTCAAGCTCATTTGAACATCACCAAGAATCTTCTTCTTCTCTTCGTCATTGAATGGCTCGCACAGGTCTGAGGCAGGGATGACAACAAAAGTTCGCAAAAGTCTGAAATTACAGGGTCTGAGACTCGCATCTGTTTTAGGGTTTTTGGATTACAGTCGTAGGCACGTCACAAGGCAAATTCGACCATAGTCACTGGCTTGCAAGCATCAAGAGTGTGACTGGAAGTCTCCAGTCGCTCGCACAGCTCCTCATGCATGCGACTAGAAAGTTTGACTGACATTAACCGTTAATCAAAGTTGACCGCAAACGGGAAAAGTTGTCTCTGATATATTCTGATGCTAGAAACTTATTTTTGAATGTTATTGGGTTGTTTTGTTGTTGATATTGTATTAAGCTCATTTTACTATCTGTTGAACATTTTATGACAATCTAATAGAAGAAGAATTTCAAAGGGTTTTCGCCCTTGTGGGGTTTTTCCCTGGTCTTTGACCAATCCTGGTGTCTCTTGTTGATGTGTTGATTGTCTCCTTTGTCATTGCATTTATTGTTCAATCTTAAATTATTGTTGATAAATGGAAAGACTAATTGTAATTGGAAAAATTGCCAATTGCAGTATTGATTTGGGCTAAAGTAATTGATACAACATAGAACAATCTAAAAATTTAACACGGTTTCGAAGCTAAGGTGAAGGACAAGCCCAAAAGGGGACAAGCATTGAAGAAAGTTGAAGGAGCCAACCTAGTCAAGTCAAGATGTCTTCCTTCTTCAAAGAAAATGAGAAGTTGGGTGACTCATCCAATTTTGTTGCATGGAAAGTCAGGTTGGAGATCATAGCTGATATCAATGATGTTTTGGACTACATTCAAATAAAAGTACCTGAGCCTTAGAAGAATTTTTTCACTGTTGTCAACATGCACAAGAAAGGTGAGTTAAAAGCAACGCAAATAATAGTTGATGGTTTACAAGATAATTTACTTGCATATGATGGAAACTTGAGAAGGTCTAAGGACATGTATGATAAGGTAGTTGGCATGTATGAAGTCAACAAATATAAATGAAATCATCTCCTTGAAAGATCAACTAAAAGACACAAAGATGAACAAAGGAGAGCCTTTGCAATCCTACATAATGAGAATATATTGTCTTAGAGATCAATTGCAAAATGTTGGGGAATTTGTGCCTGACAAGGAATTGGTAATTGTGACTTTAAGAGGTCTCCCTCCTATTTGGGAAACCTTTATTACTACTATAAGCAACAACAATGTCCTCCCATCATTTGATGAAATCGTTGGAGAGCTCACTCAAAAAGAACCAAGAATGATATCAAGAGAAAGGATTCAAAAGCATGAAGAAGGAGAGCCCATTGCATTCACCACTCATGACAAAAAGAAGAAGAAAGGGAAAGGAGGTCCATCAAATTCAAGAAAGCCTCCTCCTCAAAATCCAAATAGAAGGAACGAATTTTTGCACATTGAAGGCTACAATTTTCATAAGAAAAGCCACTATGCTCGAGATTGCCTGAAAAGAATAATAGACCATGCTACAATACTAGAAACAACAACAACAGTTTCAATGGTCAAAGAAGGAGAGATGACCGAAGCAATGATCGCAATAGAAGAGATGAAAGAAGAAGAATAGATACTCCAAGTGATCATGAAGAAGATTGTCATCCACAAAAGAAGTTAAAATTCTCCAGGTATGAAAGCAATGTTGCGAATCAATCTGAATATATTCTTGTTTTTGCCCTTACTAGTTCATCTCCTCTAGATTTGTGGGATAGTTGGTTCGTTGATAATGGGGCCACTCATCACTTCTCTGGTTATAAGGAAGTTCTCTCTAATTTGGTAGAGAGGGAGCCAAATTTGAGAATCATTCTTGGAGACAACTCCACTCATCCCGTTAAATATTTTGGGTCCATCAAAATTCATTTGAATTCGCGAGAATTTGTTTTGCTCCATGATGTGATGTATGTGCCAGGGCTGAATAATAATTAGGTATCAATATCTGCTTTGGAAGACAAAGGGATGAGGGTTGCCTTCATCAAGGGAAAGGTTCTTACTTGGACTTTTGGATCACTTACGAGAGATGCATTCACATTAGGATCAAGATATGAAAGACTCTACAGGGTTACTGGAAGACCACTTCTAGCATTGGTCCATGATACTAAACATCTAAGCGAGATATGGCACCGAAGATTGGCCCATCTACATTATGATGCTCTTCTGAAATTGGAGAAATTGGTCTCATGGATTCCCTAGGTTCAAGCCCATCATGATGGAGTATGTCCAGGTTGTGCCAGTGGAAAGAAGACAAGGGGACCATTCCCCCCTAGCGAGAACAAGACAAATGACATCCTCCATCTCATCCATTCTAACGTATGTGGTTCGATGCTAGTGCATTCTATTGGTGGCTATCTCTACTATATCACCTTCATTGGTGACTTCTCAAAAAAGACATGGATATATTATTTGAAGCACAAGGATGAAGCCTTCGAAACATTCAAGGAGTTCAAAGCTTTGATCGAAATTCAAACAGGGAAGAAAGTCAAAATATTGAGGTCTAACAATGGTGGAGAGTACAATCAAAGGAGTTCATTGATTTTTGCAAGGAAGGTATCAACAAAGAGACAATTGTGCCCTATACTCCCAAACAAAATGGAGTGGTTGAAAGAAAGAACAGGTCCATTATAGAAGATGCACGTGCCATGCTCCATGATCAAAAGTTCCTTTGGGGAGAAGCAACAAATGTTGTCGTATATGTTGAAAATAGCGTACCTCATCGAGCATTGGACAACAAGACCCCTGAAGAAGTATTCACAAGTGTCAAGCCCGAAGTTGGTCATCTCCATATGTTTGATTGCCCCGTATACTTTCATGCGCTGAAGGACAAAAGGAACAAGTTGGAAGCCTCGAGAAGAAAAGGTACGTTTGTTGGATATTGTGAAAATTCTAAAGCATTTAGAATATATATTCCTAGTCAAAGGAAAATTGAAATTAGCAGGGATGTTACATTCGATGAAGATGTCGCCCTTGGAAAAGCAAGGGACCTTCCTCTGCCTCCTCCTCTTGAGAAGAATGATGATATGGATATTTTAGATGGTCTTTCTGTGCCCGAATTTGAGACAGACACTGTTGATGATCCCATGGAGCCCCTAGATCCTCCTCCATGTGATCCTCCCGCTTGGAAGAGGCCACTCTAGCTTCGTGATACTTTACAGGATAACAAGAGACATATTCTCGTTCAAAGATCAATTAGAGAAAGGATGAAGCCATGAAGGTACGAGGGATATGGTGCAGCCATAAACACCAAGATTCAAGTCAAACCTCCCACCTTTGAAGAAGCTATAAAAGAACAAGTTTGGAAAGATGTTATGGCTGAAGAATATGAATCAATCATAAAGAATGGCGTATGGGATGTTGTGCCGAGACCAAAATAGAAATACATGGTAACTTTGAAGTGGCTATTTAAGATAAAGCATGGAATTGATGGTAGCATTGAGAAATACAAGGCAAGGTTCGTGGCTCAAGGATTCTCCCAGAAAGAGGGAGAAGATTATCATGATATATTTGCACCTGTGGCTCAATATACAACCATTCATTCGATAGTTTCCCTTGCCGCAATTCCTCATAAGATGGACGTGAAGATTGCATTCTTCCGTGGCATGTTATAAGAAGAAGTGTACATTAAGCAGCCACAAGGATTTGAAGTAGAGGATCAAAAGACACATGTTTGCAAATCGAAGAAGGCATTGTATGTTGAAGCAAGCCCCAGAGCATGTACACCCACATAGACAGTTATTTGGTGAAGTTGGGATTCACAAGAAGCAATGTCAATCCCAACCTCTACCTCAAGGTAGTCCAAGGTATGTCGTTAATTTTGGTTTTATATGTTGACGATCTATTCTTGACAGGAACTGAGCCCCTGATGATCGAGTGTAGGAAGGAGCTAGCCTCTGAATTCAAGATAAAGGACCTTGGACTCATGCACTACTTTCTAGGCCTTGAGGTGTGGCAAAGGCCCGATGAGATTCTCCTTTCACAAGGAAAATATGTTGTGAAGTTGTTGGAAAGATTTGGAATGACAAAACGCAAGTCACTACCCACACCGATAGAAATGAACTTCATAAGGTTATGTGGAGAAGTTGCAGGACACGATTTGGCGAATCCATCTGAGTATAGACACTTGATTGGGGCTCTGATGTTCCTAGTGAACACTCGTCCAAACATGTGCTATGCAGTGAATACGTTGAGTCAATTCATGACTGAACTTCTCCATGCACATTAGATTGTTGCTAAACACATTTTGAGATATTTGCATGGGACGATCACACTTGGTATGAGATAGTATGCCAGAGATGTTCGTCTTCATGGATACACCGATGTTGATCGGGTAGGAAACGTTATCCACTGGAAGAGTACGTCTCGATGTTGTTTTAGCCTTGGATCTACCATGATATCTTATAGATGAGCAGGAAGCAAAAGTCCGTAGCATTGAGTACCGCCGAAGCAGAGTATATTGCCGCTAGTATCGCTAGTTGTGAAGCAGCTTGGTTAAGGAAGCTCTTTGGAGAGCTATTTGAGCAGGTCCTAGACACTACAGTGATATATTGCGACAACAAGAGGGGGATCCATCTCTCAAAGAATCTCGTATTTCATGACAAGTCCAAGCACATCGAGATTTGATATCACTATATTCAAGACATTGTGCAGAGAGGAGTCGTTAGACTCCATCACATATCGACAGATGAGCAAATTGCAAATATTCTTACCAAGGCTTTGCCAAAAGGGAAGTTCTTGGTCTTCAGAGAGCAACTTGAACTGATGGATGTGACCCCTCCTAATAAAGGGCATCGCTAATCGAGGACACTAAGCCAGCTCTTCCCCACTGTTTGAGCTCCCAGGATGAGAAATTGAGATGGAGGGCTCCTGGGGTTGAGGGATCTCTACACAATAGGGTATCATCCATGTCTTCAATTACTGTTGATGAATGGAAGGACTAATTGTAATTGGAATGATTACTAATTGAAGTATTGATTTGGGCTAAAGTAATTGATACAGCATAGAACAATCTAAAAATTTAACATCATTGACCCATCCATACATTCATTTTCAAATGTATAGATATCCAAGAGATCCTAGAGATAAAACGGCCAAAGTCAGTATATCTTTAACTATAATTTTTGAATTTTTTATATTATAGATTTTTTTATCTTAATTTTAAAAAATACTACACTTTAAAATACATACAAACTATTCATAAATTTTACATATATATTTATAATAAATTGCAAAATGCACCGACATGACAAAACATCAAAATATATATTAACAATAAATATAGTTTCTAAAATTCTTCTATGGATTTTTTTCTAGTTTAAAATACAAATTTTATATATTTTATTTATAACAAACTATAAAATGCAACAAAATTTGCATATTTTGTTTATAATAGATTGTAAAATACATCAACATTGTACACATCATTAAATACATTTCTTTTCTTTTAACCATCTCAGTAATATTTAATTCCATAAATAGTCGGCCATTTCAGTACGATTTAAACATGTTGGTGTAACTTTGTTTATCTTTTAACACGCCATGATCAAGTCATTCTCAAACTATACAAAGGTAAGGTAAAATTTTATTTTTGTAATTATTATAGGAAGTATTGCAAGGGGCTTTGGATTGATGGTAAATGGGTGCACTGTTAAATGGGTTCAAATCCCCCATGGGTGTTTACCACATAAAAAAATTGTTGTAGGAAGTACTTCAATTTTTTTTAATTCCATTAATGCATAAAACATCATAAGCCTTACTATTTAACCCTCAAGAGGGGATAAAATGTTATGCTAGTACCTCCTATGTTGGTGTTTTAATCCCTTCTGTTGCATTTCAAGGCTTCCTCCATTTTTCTCTATATTTTAGGATTTTACTCCTATCTGTTGTGTTACCCACTGCTTTGTGGGTGATATCCCTAGGAGAAAAACAAAATCTCCAAGATGGTCCTCAGCCTGCAGCCCCTTCAGCCACCAAATAGCTCAATGTGCCATTTTCTCCGCCACCTGAGCCAGCCTTGTGGTCCCTCACGCATTTTTTATGATCGCATGTTTGAAAGTGGGCCTCCCGACCCCAAAGGGATGACATTTCATTGGTTTAGTTGAGTAAATTTGTTTACTTATCATGGACACTTTTGGGCATGGATTGGTGGGGGGATTCGGCAGAAAGAGTGAGCTAGGTTTGTACTCTTGTATCCTCTGCTAGATTCGGTAGTTAGCCTTGTATCCTAGTCCCGTGGATCTCTTTTACTGGCCATTAGCCTTAGGGCTGACACTACATGGGAAATCTCGATTTTTGGTTGCGTGGTATCGCTTCCCGACACCAGATACATTACTCCCCTCCGCTCATTTTAACCCCATTCATCATCTGAGTCCATATAGGGTTAGCCTGCCCTCCCCTTGTCCACACTTTGGGTCGGGCCTGGAACAATGCCCAGAGGTTGATGCAACTACAAAGAAAAGAAAAAACATAAGTTGGCAACTTACAACAGGAAATGTACCACAAAATGCAAAATATGGTTGAGACATACAAATTTAGCGCGTGGGCAAAAGCCAAACATGAGCTCTACCCCTCATTCATGGCCATCACCCTGGTTCCTATGGGTCCGAATGAGCCCCCTCCACATTAAGGAACCCATGATTGTCCTAGCCCCTAGTGGGCAATAAGATGCCTCACCTTAAAAGGGGGCATCTACTACTATATTCTACACATCATGCTCTCATTGCTTGGAGCCCCGAGCAATTATGAAGAAAAATCAATCAAAGGCAAAAGGCATATGAAGAAACATGGAAAAACAAAGGTTGAGGTAATTCATGTACCACAATTTGCTCCCCCCCTACACTTATATACCCAAGTGTGGGCTTCCCTCATCATAGCTATCCTTGTACCATGACATGTGGCTTGGTGCCTTCCCCTAATCCCCACTCTGTCCCATCACTATATCATGCGCCACCTACCACCTGATGCATGTACCATGGACATGTCACCCCCTTTAAAGGTTGAAACCACCTAATAGGGCCCTTGATTAGCCCCCTTATTGAGCTTGGAGACACTTGTAAATGGCAAAGCCCACTATGGAAGGGCATGCCACCATGCAGTGCCCCATTGGTTCCATGACTTGTAAGCTCTTTTACTTGATTATTCTAATGATTTGTTGTAATGTATGGTAAGGGAACGCATTGGATCTTATGCAGGATTGCAGGTGGGTCTTCATTTGGGGCTTGGTCTCCCTATACGGGGCCTTAGCCCTCCAGAGGGCCCCATTGGCACTTGTAGGGTGAACGTTGAGAGCCATGGACCTCTACCATAGCAAAGAGTACTTCATGGATCCCCAGCACCACTCATTGATTGCTCGTGTTCCACCTTTTGGATGAGGATGATGCACTTGGTTCACCATGCCCAGTCGGCTCCACACTTGCACCATACACTTGGCAGAGTTTCTAGGGTCTAGATGAGGATGTGTCTCACTGCACGAGACCCCTTTGTCCACTATGTTTGAGGTCCATTCTCACATCATGGCACACTTTGGACTTCATCAGGCTTCCTCAAAGGCCCAACGACTCATTTTATTGATCATTCTACCCACTTGAGAGGCTTATTCTTATGTTATTCAGCTATCTTGGTGGGCTTGTCACCAAGGGATGTTATTATTTCGCATTATTTTATTATTTGGGGCTCAATTAGGCCAAATCACGCAAACCGAACTCATTAGAGATTGTATAAATAGATGAGAGGTGGTTCATTCTCTCATCATCACTTGGATTGGGTTATTAGCTCTTGTGAGAATTTTGCATTCCCTTCTGAAGGACGAGTTTGGTTTCATGGAATGAATTTTGAAGTTTGGATTCTATCTTCTTGGTCTTGGACTTCATTATTGGCATAATTTGATGATTGGATATACTTATTTGTACATGTAAGTGGTCTTTTTCACGTTTATTCTTGTTATTTACTTTGTCACATGAATGTTGTTGGGATTATCGCTATATAGATCTAAAATTTACTATTATATAGGTCTTTGAAGCATTGCATCATTGCATGTGTCATGTACGAATGGGTGAATGTTCCTAAAGGTTATCCTTGTTGAAAATACCTTGATAAGTCATCAATTATTGCATATCGAAGTGTAAAATCTTCTGGCAACTGCTTTCATGCCCTAATAGCCATGCGAAGTTGTTTATAGGTCTCTTTGATTGGGTATAGTCTCTCCAAATCACAAGTTCAACTTGACTCCATCTCTCCCAAAGGCAAGGCACTAATATCCACCAGTGGTCACCTAAACACTTATTTTTATTGCCTCCTCTCTCTCTTTCTAGGCCTAGCCACCATAGGTTACCTAGGGCATCAAATAAATCTCATTGTAGCCATCAAAACACCTCTATTTTTGGTCCAAAACTGCGCTAGGATTTCCTTTAGAGGCCCTCCAAATTTGAAGCAATTCTAACAGTGGGATCCTAAGATATAGCAAGCCCCATCTCTAGGACCATTTCTTGCCCTTAGTTTCCCTTCGCTAGTGTCATTTGGATCATTGCATTTAATCCTCAAAATAAAATTTGTCCTTTGATAATCTTCTCTTCTCTAATCAGGTCAAGCCCCTCCTTGGTTGATCAACTCCATATCCTTGACCTAATTTTGGGTCCAGTTGGTCCTTTGCGGTCCCACAACTTTATGACTCTGATTTCATAGAGATCACATAAAGACCAATTCTCCATAAGGATTTTTCAACATAGGAATCATCTTTAGAAGATATATTCCCAAGCCCTAGCCTCAAGAATCCTCTTAACCCTTCCTAGAGAGCATATCACCTTGCTTCTCGAGCAAGAAAGGAGGCATATAATCGAGTCTCTCTTGTGAATAGGCCTTAGCAATCACTCATTATCCTCTTATTGATCCATTCATCTAGTAATTCCCTTTATATCAGGTCTCCTCCTGTTGGTGAAAGTCCGGAAAGAGCAGGGAGCCTTAGCTGAGGTGATAGTGGGCTATCACTCCATTGTTGCCCCTTGACCTAGCAGTTGCTCTATAGGATCCCCTCCTAGGACCCCTACTAGTTTGAGCGGTAACATGTCGCATTTCAAGGCTTCATCCTTTTCCTTGTATTATGGGAAGTATCAAGCAAGATGTTCTTATTAAGATTATCCCTTTAACGAGCCTCTTGTAATATTAGATTTATCGAGGCACTCTGGAAACTCACATCTATTTAAGGTAAGGATCCTCTTGCAATATTGACTATATTGAAGTAATGCCTTGGAATATCCTCCTATATTAATTATTGAGTGGGAATGGATATGGTATATCGATGTACCCATAGGCTAGCGAGCACAACTTTTAATTGGGAATAAGTTAATAATGATGAGAACAAGCAAGTGTCGACCGTAGGGAATGTTTCTTGATTCCCACATTCTATCACCTAACTCAATGTCCAATAAGATGCTTAATCATTAATGGCACCGTAGTATCTAAGTATGTGCATTTGTTTGCTCAAACCTTCTATAGATATGTTTGAGAATGTCTTCAAAGGCAGGGAGATCGATCCATAATAGTGGAGTCAAATCACAAGAAAATGTTCCCTCCTCTCCAAAGCATGATGATTGGAAACCCAAATCATATCCTCAAGAGAATGAAAGAGCAAAATGCATCCTCAGAACAAAGATTCCACAAACATGACATTAGACTCACGCAACAGGTGGAAACCATGTATGTCCATTCCCAAGTAATAGCACAACTAAAAGAAACTTGACTACAAAGTACCAACTCAGGGCTTCAAACATCTTACTCCTAGAAAGTAAAAACAAACCAAGAAACAAATAAATGCTCAAACATAGAGCAGGATTGAATGGATTAGAAGTTACAACATGCACATAGAACTTACAAAGAAAGACAACATTCAATTGTAAACCACTCAAATATGGGACAACTTTGGAAGTATGACCAGGAACATACAAGGAACAATTAAATGGAAGCTTTCTAGTTCAGCTACATGACTGCTATCTTAATTGAATGGCACTAAATGTGATGTGCGGAAGAGAACACAATCCCTATATAAAACATTGATGTTTGTTTGTTCATCATTGTCCTCATTTAAAGGTTCACATAGGAAGTTAAGAAATTAAGCTTAATGAAGCACGTGTTAGGTCTACTTGCTATAGTGAGGACACATATAACATAGCAGAATAAAGTTAGAAACGCAATAATCTCGTTTCCTAGGTATTTAAAAAATTTCAAGGACATAGTAAAACTGGAGACCATTTAACATTGGGCCCATTGAAAAAGGCGTTATATGTGGAAGTAATTCGAATTAGTCTGAAAATATAAACTGCTTTCTCTCTACCATCTTTATTGCCTATGTTTTAAAATACATTACAAGTATGAACTTGTTTAATTGAGTTATTGACATTCAAGCAAGTTTTAACAATGCCATTGTGATTGTATGGGGACAACTTTTTTCTTAGTCTCTTGTCAGTGCATATGGATTCAATAGCACAAGGAGAGAGGCATCATTCGTCGCCCAGACTACAGCGTAAAATGTTTTCATACAATAATCGGTTGGGGTATGGAATAAGTAGAAGTTATGGTAAGTGGTCGATGGTCATGATCAAGGGAGAGATACAACATTCCTAGAAATGGCATACTATTAAATTTTTAAGTTTTGTGCATGATGTAAACCCTATGCCACATAATGGATGTAAGCCTCCCAAAACGAGATGTGTGTAGGAATTGAATGAATTTCAAGAGAAACAAATTGTTTAATCATCTGATCAAATAGCCTTGGTATGATTTGAGATGAAATCTCAATCTCTATTCAGAAACTACAATGGAGGAGCATTGAATCCAAAGAACATAGTAATTGTCTTCGTTATCCCCATTTTTCTATATCCCTACTCTGCAAGGATCAAGCTGATACAATAGGCATTCCAATGCAAAGAGATCTACTTGGAGATGTAGAAAGAACATGTGTCACATGTGTTAGATTGGAGAATACAAAACATAAAATACAAACCAAATTTCCAAAAATGTTGTTCATTATTCTATTATATGGGATTGCAATGCAAAGAGCTTTACTTGCAGATGTAGAAACATACATCTCCAATTATTCAAAGAGATTTACTGGGAAATGTTGTCCATTATCCTCTCTATATGTCATAGCTCACAACAAACCATATTCTCTCATGCTCGACAAACACTTTCAAGAAGAGGAATAAACATACCACAAGTTCATAGAAAGGTGGATTAGATAACTTGGCCTTAGCAACTAGGGCCAAACTCCAACTTGGACAGCTCATATGATGGAGACGATATTTTTGTTGGATTCCTCTATCCGAGAGGTGTAGGATTGATCTAAAGATCATCTCAATCTGACATGTATAAATGGAATTATGAATCTATTTCTTCTATGGACAAATAGTCAAGGTTGGCCAACAATCTAATGTAGGCTCAGAAGCCAAAAAGTCATGTCTCTTCACCCTCCACGTTGCAAATAAATACAAGGAGCATCTACCTCATTTGGACATTCATCATCTCACACATATCTCTCTCTCTCCTCATCTAATTAGGTCGTACAAATTGCAAGGCGACCTTATCCTCCACACGTGCGAAAGTTTGACAAGGGTTTTCTGATTTCTGTGTTGACCAAGTTGCAGTAGGTTTGACCAGCGTTCACCGGGCAATGTTTGACCTTGTTTGACTGTGATTTTTGTGGGAATATTTCTGTTTGGGCAGGCCACATTCTTTGGCACATAAAACGAGATTTTATGTGTTGTTTGACCAACGTTGATCACAAGTTTGACTATGTGTTGACCAAGTTTGACCGATTTCTTCAGGACTATTTTGCATTGATTTGGACGGCCTTTGGAGGCCAAATTGACTAGGTTTGACCGAGCTGATTTGGACGATTAATTATGTTGATTTGACCAGCGTTGACTTTCTAGTTAGGGCATCCTATTGTATATTGTACTCTCTCTCTACTGAACTTTTGAAGAATAACAAGAAGACTTGATCAAGGGCTTCCCCACGCACGTTGGGGTTTTTGCCTGGCATCCACCAAATAGTGTCCTCTTGTCTTGGCTTGTCTTCTGCTTTTTATTTATGTTCTATTTGCATTTACTATCATGTTAATGTGAATGCTAATTTGGAAATTGATATTGGGCTAATAAAAAAATTGAAGTAAACTGCTCTTAAGCATAGAACATACCATTGTTATCTAAAATTAACATGGTATCGAAGTTGAGGTGAACACAAAGCCTAAGCAAGAACGAAAAAGAGAAGTCACTGAGATTTGTTGCACAAGGACAAGATTCAATGGCCTCTACATCTTACTTCAAACATGATGACAAGCTCAATGATAAGTCTGATTATCATGCATGGAAGATGTCTCTTGATTTGACTTTGGAAGAGCAAGATGTTATGGACTATGTGCAGGGAAAGATTACTTAACCTCCTTCAAATGCACCAGCTGTCGCTAAGACAAAGTACAAGAAAGGTGAAGTCAAAGCTAAGAATATCATTAGGGATTCTATTAACAAGCATTTGGTTGCATACATCTCTGATTTGAACACATTTAAGGAGATGTATGACAGGTTGGTTGGCATGTTCAAAGTTAGCAATGCAAACCAAGTCCTCTTTCTCAAAAACAAGTTGAAGGACATAAAGAAGGGAAGAGGTGAAGATATCCAATCCTACTTAATGAGGATTACCGAGATAAAAAATGATCTTCTTTCAATTGGAAAATTTGTTGCTGATAGGGAGCTCACTCTCATTGCCCTTGGAGGTCTCCCTCGTGAATGGCATGTGTTCAACACTATTATCCTCAACAATGACAGGATTCCAAGTTTTGATGAATTGTTGACTAGATGTACTCAAGAAGAAACAAGGATGACGGAGAGAGACATGCCTTCAAATAAGAATGAACCTATTGCATTCTCCGCTCAAGCTAAAAAGAAGAACAATTCAGGTTCAAAGAAGTAATGTCAAGGAAGACCAGGATTCAAAGATGGAAGGAAGGGGAGATGCTTCATCTGTAACAAGTTTGGCCACTATGCTAGAGAATGTCCTAATAGAAGGGATACACTTCGAGATGATGACAACAACAACCACAACAATTTCAGGGGCAATAACAAACAAAGGAATTGCGGATTCAACAACAAAGGAAAAAAGAATGCTCTCGCTACTCAACATGGAAATAGTCGACCTCCCCTACGTATGATGAATCTCATGTTGTAGATAACAAGAAAAAAGAATTTTATCTTATATCTGCCCTCTTTACAGCCTCTCCTCTGATAACCTTGGGAAATTGGTTGATTGGTAGTGGTGCCTCAAGGCACTTTACTAAGTATAAGGAAGCTCTTTCAAATCTGATAGAAAAAGATAGAAATTTGGAAATCATTCTTGGAGACAATGACACCTATCCCGTGAAAGGAGTTGGAAATGTTAGTCTTCAATTAAATCAAGGTAGCATCATTCATTTACAAGAAGTACTCTATGTATCAGATCTAAAGAGAAACCTGATATCCATCTCGGCAATGGAGGACAAAGGATCAATGGAAAGGTATGTGTTTGGAAAAGAAATTTCAAGGAAGCATTTACTCTTGGATTCGGGGTTGATAGCCTATATCAAGTTGGAGGAAGCCCATTGGGAGCTATGTCTTGCAACAAATCTCTTCAATCAAAATTATAGCACCAGACATTTGCTCATGTACATTATAAGGCTCTACCTAATGTAAGGAAGATGGTGACAGGTACACCCGAATTGAAAGTAGAACATGAAGGTGTTTGTTAGGGATGTGCCGAAGGAAAACATACAAGGGGACCATTCCCCTCAAGTGATAGCAATATTATTGACATTTTGCAATTGGTTCATTATGATCTATCTGCCTTGGTCGAAAATCAAACAGAGAAAAGATCAAAACATCGAGGACCAATAATGGAACTGAGTATGAATCAAATGAATACAATGACTATTGTAGAGAAGCTAGCATTAAGAGGGAGACTACTACCACATATACTCCTGATCAAAATGGTGTTGTTGAAAGGAAGAATCGTTCTATTATATAAGCCACTCGTGCCATGCTTCATGATCAAAGCCTTCCGAAGTTCCTATGGGCAGAAACTGCCAACACTATCATGTATGTTCAAAATAGATGCCCTCATCAAGCATTAGACTCCAAAATTTCCGAAGAAGTTTTCACTAGTAAGAAACCGGATGTTTCTCACTTTAGAATTTTTGGTAGCCCTGTATATTTTCATGTGCCGAAAGAAAAGAGAAGCAAATTGTATGCACCGGGGAAGAAAGGAATATTTGTGGGCTACAGTGACACTTCTAAGGCATATAGAATCTATGTGCCTGGTCAAAGAGAAGTGGAGATAACTCACCATGTCACCTTCAATGAAGATGCTACCCTTGGGAAGATTAGTAACCTTCCTATTCCAAGGAAGGACAAAGAAGCAAATACAGAAAAGCAGGGAGAACCGCAGGATGAGTCGATGCCCGATGTTGAAGTTCCAATGGATCTCATTGATCCACCTCCTCATCAACCCTCCTCCTCAAAAAGGAGAACCTCATGGCTTAGGGAAACTCTCGAAGATGCTGAGAATCATATTGCTCCAAGGGGAACATTTGAAAGTAAGAAGTTGAATAGGTACCAAGGGTACTTAGCTGCCATGAGCACCATTGTTCAAACTTCAATCTGAGCCTTGCACATTCGAAGAAGTTGTAAAGCACCGAGTTTGGAAGGGTGCTATGAACGAAGAGTATGAGTCGATTATGAAGAATGATGTCTGGGATGTGGTCCCTAGACCCAAAGACAAATTTGTTGTCACCTCTAAATGGCTCCACAAGATCAAGCATGGAGCTGATGGAAGTGCTGAAAAGTTCAAGGCCAGGTTTGTTGCTCGAAGCTTCTCTCAAAAGGAAGGAGTGGACTATGATGAGATATTTGCACCTGTTGCCCGATATACCACCATTCGTTCGATTATAGCCCTTGATGCCTCGAAAGGATGGAACCTACACTAGATGGATGTCAAAATCGCCTTCTCGCATGGTTCAATTAAGGAGGAAGTCTATGTAGAACAACCCGAGGGGTTCGAAGTTCAAGATTGTAAGACACATGTATGCAGGTTGAATAAAGCCCTCTAAGGGTTGAAGCAAGCTCCCTGGGCTTGGTATGAGAGTATCGACAGCTATCTAATGAAGCTGGGTTTTACAAGAAGTGAAGTTGATCCGAACCTTTACTTTAAGGTTGAGAATGATAGACCTCTCATCTTGGTACTTTATGTGGACGATCACTTTCTAACAGGTGCAGACCCTCTCATTCATCAATGCAAGAAGGAGTTGGCTTCCGAATTCGAGATGAAGGACCTAGGACTGATGCATTATTTCCTAGGGTTGGAGGTCTGGCAAAAGCCAAGAGAGATTTTCCTTTCTAAAGGAAAATACATTGTGAAGCTACTTGAAAGATTTGAGATGGTGGATTGCAAGTCTGTGACTACTTCGATGGAACTTAAATTCAAGAAGTTATGCAAAAGTGTTGTTGGGCCCGATTTGGAAAATCCTTCTGAGTATCGTCAACTCATGGGGACCCTGATGTTCTTGGTGAACTCCCGTCCTAACATATGCTTTGCAGTGAATACATTGAGTCAGTTTATTGTCGAGCCTCATCACATCGGATTGCTGCTAAGAATCTTTTGAGATATCTTCAGGGCACAATCACCTATGGACTGAGATACACTGTCGAGAATGTGAGGTTCCATGGTTATTCTGATGTTGATTGGGCTGGCAGTGTGGTCAATCGTAAGAGCACATCAAGACGTTGCTTCTCACTAGGGTCTGCTTCGATATCCTGGATGAGCAAGAAGCAGAAATTACTTGCTTTAAGCACCACTGAGGCTGATTATATTGCTACTAGTATGGCCTCTTGTGAAGTTATCTAGTTGAGGAAGCTCTTTAGTAAGTTGTTTGGACATGTGTTGGATACCACCGTAATCTAATGCGACAACCAAAGTGGGATTCGTCTTTCTAAGAATCCTATGTTTCATCACTACTCCAAGCATATTGATATCAGGTACCACTTTATCCGGGATATGGTACAACGAGGAGCAATAAGGCTCTGTCACATTGGGACTGATGATCAGGTCGCAGATATTCTTACGAAGCCCCTGGGGAAGGTCAAATTCTTAACCTTTCGTGAATGACTTGGAGTCGTGGAGAGATCCTTTTATAAGTGTCCCGTTTGAGTTGGATATTGAGCTCTGGGAGCTCCAGGGGGCTTGGGGTACTTTTTGGAGCGATGAGCGACCTTAGGGTGAGTGATTCACCTTCCCCTAATGGTGCGCTATGTACAGGGTGATTGGTTCACCATTCCCTGTGATACCCCATGATGGTTGATATATGTATAGGATGAGTGGTTCACCTTCTCCTATGGCATATGAGCAGGATGAGTGGTTCACCTTTTCCTATGGCATATGAGCAGGATGAATGGTTCACCTTCTCCTGTCGATACATCCTACCCATGCAGTCCGGGACTCATGGGAAGTATCTCTCATCTGACCAATGAGTAGAGAAATGAGGATAGGGACCATAGTACTACTGATGGACGCATCGTGTACTACCGTACTCCCTATGCTAGGATGTTTGATATTGATCTGAGCATAATGGAGACTGACTTCAGGTCAGTAGCGAGTGGTATGATACATTCTCAATCATTTCTTCTTCATTATTTCTTCATAGTTCAGCGAAGCAAAGCAAGGAAGGTACATATTGTCAGATGGTTTGGTAGGTGGATTTCTCTCTAGTTGAGAGGGGAGTGTTAAAATTGGTAACTAGGGACAAACTCCACCTTGGACATCTCATATGATGAAGATGATATTTTTGATGGATTACTCTTTCTGAGAGGTGTAGGATTGACCTAAATATCATCTCATTCTAACATGTATAAATTGAGTTATGAATTTATTTCTTCTATGGGCAAATTATCAAGGTCGGCCAGCAATTTAATGTAGGCTTAGAAGCCCAAAAGTCATGTGTCTTCACCCTCAACGTTGCATATAAATAGGAGTATCTACCTCATTTGGACATTCATCATCTCACACATATCTCTCTCTCTCCTCATCTAATTGGGTTGTACGAATTGCAAGGCAACCTTCTTCTCCTCCACATGTGCAAAAGTTTGACTAGAGTTTTCAGATTTTTGTGTTGACCAATTTGCAGCAGGTTTGACCAGCGTTGACCAAGCAGCGTTTGACCTTGTTTGCTGCGATTCTTGTGGGGATATTTCTGTTTTGGCAGGCCACATTCTTTGGCACAGAAACCGAGATTTTATGTATTGTTTGACCAGCATTGACCGCAACAAGTTTGACCATAAGTTTGATTGTGTGTTGACCAAGTTTGACCGATTTCTTCAGGACTGTTTTGGGTTGATTTGGACTGTCTTTGGAGGCCAAATTGACTGGGTTTAACCGAGCTGATTTGGAGGAGTAATTCTATTGATTTGACCAGCGTTGACTTTCTAGTTAGGGCATCCTATTGACTGTAGTTTGACTGGACAAATTTCACTGTGTTTGGGCAGGTGAATTTTGTATATTGTACTCTCTCTCTGCTGAACTTTTGAAGAAAAATAACAATACTTGATCAAAGGGTTTCCCCACATTGGGGTTTTTCCTTGGAATCCACCAAATATCGTGTCCTCTTGTCTTGGCTTGTCTTCTGCTTTTTATTTATGTTTTATCTGATTTACTATCATGTTAATGTGATTGTTAATATGGAAATTGATATTGGGCTAAGAAGAAAAATTGAAGTAAATTGCTCTTAAGCATAGAACATACCATTGTTATCTAAAAGTAACAAGATGTAGAAAGGACATGTGTCACATGTGTTATATTAAAGAACATAAAACATAAAATATGAACCAAATTTCCAAAAATGTTGTTCATTATTCTATCTATAGGACATTGCAATGCAAAGAGATTTACTTGGACATGTAGAAGGAACATGTGTTATGTGTTAAATTGAAGAACATAAAACATAAATAGGAACCAAATTGCCAAAAATGTTGTTCATTATCCTCTTTATATGTCATGGCTCACAACAAACCATATTCTCTCATGCTTGACAAACACTTTCAAGAAGAAGAATAAACATACCAAAAGTTCATAGAAAGGTGGATTGGATACCTTGGCCTTAGCAATACACACTCCTTCACTTAAGAAATAGGCTCTACCACAAGTAACGTTATCAAAAAATAAGTTTATTAACATCCAATAAATGACCAAAACTAGGACAATGATATTATGATACAAAGAGTAGGTACAAAGTTGGAGCGCTAAGGCCGCTCCTATAAAAGCAAGAACAAAAACAGAAACAAAGATAATATGTAATGTCTAACTCTCATGGTTCCAAGCCATGAAGGAAAACAGTGCTTCAGGAGAGGGCACAAAATACAAGGTACAAGAACTCCATGGCTGCAAATGTATGTTGTCTAAAGAAAAAAGTGGGAGTTGTCCTTTGAAGCAACCCTCCTACCATGCGAAGATGACATAAAGAAACTCTAGATTGAGCATGTTGATTTTTCAAGTGCAATAGGTACAAGCACTAATTTCTGAAATACTAATAATGTAGATATTATTTTAGCACTCACATTTTATCAATAAACAATTAAACTTCAAAAATGTAACAATAAATGCATAAGGACAATAGAGATCACAATGCACAAAGAGAACACAAGATTTACCCTAGGAAAACCCACTTAAGGGAAAAACCCAGCAACCTTTTCTTAGATATTCTTCAATTCATCAAGAGATACACCTAACACTGCTAGTCAACTATGAGGTCAAACTGACCAACAATGCTATGGTCAAACAACCCTCTTGTCAAGTCAATCTTTTGCCCTTCAACTACGGCCCTCTCTAATCTCCCAAGGCCAAATTTCAGCCTCCCAGAATATGCCCAAAAACTCGGCCCTGCTACCCAAAAACCATTGCCCAGAAGTTTGACTTGCTACCCTGAAACTGCCCAAAAATGTCACACATGTGAAGTCAAGGAGAGAGAGAGAGAAATGCTAGAGATGAATTTGTCTTCTTTGCTAAGATGCCCAAAATATCTCGTCTTTTGTGAGGTTGAATGATGCCTTGCGGGGGAGATCTAGTGCTCTATATATAGTGTTCTTTTTGTCTGAATGGGTGTCTCTTCACTGGGGCCAACTTGGCTTGAAAGATGGCCGACTTGACAAGTTTTGAGCCAAAAATTCAAAACTCAAATTTCTAAATATTCTCTTTTGATACCAACATGAAGAACAAGATGGCCGACTTGACAAGTTTCGAGCCAAAAATTCAAAACTCAAATTTCTAAATTTTCTCTTTTGATACCAACATGAAGAACGTGTCTCATATTAATTCTTTCAAGCGCTAAACAATGAAAATGACATGAACATGTCATACACTTTCATTATATATTTCAAGAGCTAAAATATAAATTACGAAGACCGACCATAGCTACAAAATTCAACACTCCCTCTTAACTAGGGAGGCATTCATAATGACTAGACATATGTTATTTTGTTGACAAATTTCTCTAAGAAAAGGATACAACAAATCATATCATTATCCAGTTTCCATAATTTGTTCAACAACTGTGATACATGGTAAACCAATAATATCAACCAATTACCATAATTTGGTCAAACAACTTTGACACATGGTAAGTCAATAGCATCAACAAGTTACCATAATTCCAGTTAGTATCTCTGACCTATGGTATATTCTCACCATAATCCTAATCAATACTCCTGACAAATGGTATACAGACTAGTCTCAGTTCACCATCATTCCGGTCAATATCTTTGATACACGGGGAATCTCCAAAGGCCACACTCTATTTGAGTAATTCAAGGCCTGATACTAAACAAACATGATGCTCCAAGACAATTCTTCCTAATTCGAGTCAACATAGGAAGAATGATTGTCCTCTTCCAAACCATACTCCCTAATTCGGGTCAATATACTTGACACAGGGAGAATGTTAATCCATGATGTTATCTCATCAGCACTCCCTCTCACTAAGCGAGGCATTCTCGACAAATCCAAGCTTGTCCTTGAAGTATACAAACTCCGCTCTAGAGAAAGGCATTGTAAGAATATCAGTTATTTGCTCATCAATAGAAACATATTGGAGCTTCATTGCTCCCTTATGCACCATGTAAGTGGTACTTAATCTCGATGTGCTTCAACCTGTCATGGAAAACTGGATTCTTTGTCAGCGTCACACAGCTTTGATTGTCACAATATATCACGGTCGGTTCTAACACTTGATCAAATAGTCCTCCTAGTAACTTCTAAAGCCACACAACATCACAACTCGTTAAACTAGTTGCAATATACTCGGCCTCGGTAGTGTTGAGTGCAATAGATGTATGCTTCTTGCTCATCCAAGAAATCATAGCAGAGCCCTAACTGAAGCAACCTCCAGATGTACTATTTTTGTCTTTAGCACTTCTGACCCAATCTACAATTGTATATCACCATTTGAGACATATATCAAACCATAATCAACTGTACCATGTAAATATCTCAATACATGCTTTGCTACAATCCAATGATCATGTCTTACTTCCACGTGGAACTGGCTTAGAGTGTTCACCGCAAAACAAATGTCCAGCCTAGTATTAACCAAATACATTAGTGATTCAATTAGCTTTTGGTACATGGATGGATCTACCAGATCTAACTCAGAGTCTCTCAACTTTCTCAATTTTGTCACCATGGGAGTTGCCATCGATTTATAGCCTATCATTCCAAACTTTTGCAAAATCTTGATAATATATTTTCCTTGACCAAGGAAGATTTCACCAAGCTTTTGCCATACTTCTAGCTCCAAATAGTAATGCATCAACCCTCATATCGAATTCAGAGGCCAACTCCCTCTTACACTGAATAATGAGATGCTCTACACGTATCAAAAACAAGTTATAAACATACAATAATAAAATCACATATTCATTCTTCTCAACCTTGATATATAGATTTGGATCAGCATCACTTTTGGAGAAGTCGAGTCTTGTCACGTAATTGTCAATTCGAGAATACCAAACTCTAGGTGCTTGCTTAAGTCCATACAAGGCTTTCTTTAATCTGCAAAGGTGAGACACTTTCCCATGAACCTCAAAACATTGAGGTTGTTCTATGTACACTTCTTCCTCAATCATGTCATTGAGGAAAACAGTTTTTACATCCATCTAATGTAAATTCCAACCCATAGAAGAAGCAACAAAGATAATCGACCTAATAGTAGTGTATCTAGCAACTGGAGCAAAAGTCTCATTGTAATACTCTCTCTCTTTTTGGGAGAACCACCTAGCCACAAATCTCGCCTTGTATTTGTCAATGTTGCCATCCACTGCATACTTGATTCTGTCTACCCATTAGGAGGTTACCACAGACTTCCCTTCAAGTCTAGGCACAATCTTCCATACATCATTCTTCATAATTGATTGGTATTCTTCCAACATCGCATCCTTCAAAACTTGTTGACTCACTGATTCTTCAAAGGTGGAAGGTTCAAAATCAATGAGATTAGTCATCAATGTTGCATATCCAGAATACCTCTTCGGTCCCTTGCTTTCCCTGAAGGTGCCAAATGATGTTGGATGTCCTTCTACTTCCTGCAAAGTAAATCTAAGCCAAGCTGACCTTTTTCTGATTTCAGGAACAACAACTAGGTCCACTGGATCGCTAGGCCCCTCTGGCTCTTCTTGATGATTTACGAGATGTTTTAAAGAATTGGATGGACTTGAACCTTCTTCCTTTGGAGCTTCAAATTCTTCATCATCATCAGAGTCCATGGGAACTTCTTTAGATTTCCAACATGCAACATTCTCATCAAAGGTCACGTCTCTACTGACTTCAACCTATCGTTGTCCTGGAATATAGATTCTATAGGCATTTGATGACTCACTCTATCCAACAGATATTCCCTTCTTTTCTAAAGGCTTTAGCTTCTTTCCCTTATCTTTGGGTACATGGATATAGACTAGGCAACCAAATATTCCCAAATGTCCAACCTATGGTTTTTGTCCAAATGAATGCTTCTTCAGGGATCTTTTCTTCCAAAATTCGATGAGGACTTCTATTTTGAATATAAACGGTTGTCATAAATGCTTCACTCCATAGAAACGTAGGCAAGTCTTGATCATGCATCATAGCCTTAACAAATTCTTCAATGGTTCTATTCTTTCTTTCAGCAACTCCATTTTGTTATGGATTGTAAGGGACTACCAACTCCTTCTTAATCTCAACTTCTTTACAAAAGGAAACAAGCTCCTTGGAAGTATATTCTACTTCATTATCTAATCTTAGAATCTTGATTTTCTTTCCCTTCAAGTTTTCCACTTCAGCCTTAAATTCCTAAAACTTGTTGAAGACTTCATCCTTTGCCTTCATGAAGTAAATCCATGTCTTGCAAGAGAAGTCATCAATAAAAGTTACATAGTACAAAAAGCCTCCAAGAGATTTCACTGGCATTGGGCCACATACGTCAAAATGAACTAGATCCAAAATTTTCTTGGACATACTTTCACTGCTTGGAAAAGGCATCTTTACATTCTTCCCAAGTGCACAACGTTTACATACTTCTTCATGCTCCATTTGTGATTTTGGAACACCTGAAACCATCTAATTTAAAGCTGGCAAAGCTCTATAGTGAAGGTGAGCATATCTTCTATGCCAAGTTTCACATGGATTGATGGCATTATGTACTAATGCTTGAGCAGGTTGTTTCAAGAGTCTACACAACCTTCGCGAAACTCCAATTGTTTCAAGAGTCTATACAACCTCCCTTCGCTAACTCCAATTACTCTAGCAGAAACTATACTTGAGCCCTTTGGCCTCACAAGTACTTTACCATCAACAAATGCTACTTTATCTCTTTTATCTTTCAAACATAAAATAGAAACCAAATTCTTTTTCAAACCTGGTACATAAAGTATCTTGCTAAGATGAACATTTTCACTTGATTCCAACTCAATGGATGTTTTCCCAATGCCTTTGACTACATAATCGTTATTGTCTCCAAGCTCTACCTTTTGAGATAGTCTCCTTTCCATTAGACTTGTAAGGTTGTCACAATCTCCTGTCATGTGTTGTTTGGTAATTTAATTGAAGTTAAATTACTTACATGAATTACCAACCAGGGCTAGTAAACTGATGAAGTGTATGTGCACTATATGTGCTAAGAGTCTTTGTCACTCATTTAATTCCCAAGTTAATCTGAGTTATCGAAATGCACATGTTTTTCTATAGTTATGTAACTTATACAAAATGAAATCAATTCTACTTTACTTGCTTGAATAATGATCACAGTCACACTTGCTTTAAAATAAAATCACTCTTGCTCTTAAAATCACACTTGCTTAACTATGAAAAATCACCCTTGAAAACCATAACTACTTAAATATAAATCACACTCAACACCAACTTGCTTAAATGAATCACACTTTCTTGAATGAAAATCAAAAAACCATACTTGCTAAAATGTAAATCACACTTGCACTTAAATCAAATCACTCTCTGCAATCACATTTAAACAAATATATTCTAACTTAAAGAAGGATTAGTTCTGTAATTAAAAATCAGTACAATGTAAAGCTTATACTCCTATTGCTATGTTAGATTGTACTCTATCCATGTGCATCTGAAATCGTTCTTAACCTGAACAATAAAATGATTAGCAGTAGCAATCTCAAACTTGTATCTAAGAATCAAAACTTAATTACTCAAATGAATTGACAGAAATCTACAGGAAATATAAACTGAAATACTAATTGTTAATGAATGAAGAACTTACTATCTCGAGGGGCCCTCCTATGAGAAGCAAGTAGCACTATCAAGCTTTCACAAGTTAACTATCCACACATTGAGATCCCACAGTAGAATGGAATCAAAACAGAGTTTTTATATATCAGAAATGAACGCTTACAAATAAAATTCTAGTCTCTTTTAGCCATGCTGTGAGGCATATTTATAAAACCCTTACACAATAAATGTCTTTAGAGCTTCACGCCTATGCTAATTGACATTGGCTATAATCAACTGAAGAGATAAGATATCGTAATCTTGCTCATGATTTGCTATCAACACAGCAAATCATGAGGCGGAAAATCTGCATCTCGCTTACTTGATTCACCTTTCACGATGGTTGACTTATCCTTTGACCGAACTAATAGAGTGCCTACTTCATCAATCCATCTTCTGCAAATAGGAACAAATCGTTGTTGTAGTTGATTGTCAACTACCCATGTGCCCTGTTTCCTGCTTGAGGCTCCGCAACCTATCAAACCTTGGACTTGGCTGCAAAAACATTCATCAGCTGCAGAATCGTTGTAATTCAATAGCTCAAGTACATATTAAGTTAAATAATAAAGACAATTGACATTGATGAAATATAAGATGATTATTTACCTGCTATGCTTTCAACCTTGTAAATTGATACTCAAATTGTAGTTATGAATGTCAAAAAGGAAGGATTAGAGTGAAAAAGGGTTTTCAAAAAGAAGCAATTATGGGGTTCAACATTCCCCCACACAAAAGACATTGCATGTCTTCATGCAAAATTTCAAAATTTGTGAGTCCTTCTTGTTACTGAACCTCGTCGAATACTTGAGCAAGGACATCCAAGTTACTTCTCCTTGACTTTTTAGTAGTGATTATCATCCTCAGCTTTTTCATCATAATTCTGTGTTGCATGCCCATAATCTTCCTCTTAAGAAATTTGTTCTGAGCTGTCAATTTCTTGTTTTTCTTATACAACATACCAAGGTGTAGCAAGATGTTGTCATTCTGAGTTTTGTGGATTTCATTCTACACTTTTATTGCTTCATTCTCCTGCTTTAGATGTCTATTCAGTATTTCTAATTCATAAATTTATTGTTTGAGGGTTTCTTCAACTTGATGTTCTTCTAAGATATTAGAATGGATTGCTTCATTTTCACCTTGATTTGAGGATGACACAATGTTTTTACCATTAGCTTTTCTTTCCAAAGACTCTATAAGTCATAAATTTCCTGCTGCACAGGATCAATCTCTGGGGTTCTTCTAACTGGACTGGCAACTGTGGGTGATGGCATTGGTGATGATGGAACTGTAGGTGATGGTATTGGTGATGATGGAACTATAAGTTCCATTTCCTCTTTCTCTAAATCAACAAATTATGGGGACTATCGAGGTTGTTCATGCAACTTCTTATTGAGCCTTGCACTTCTTTTGGAAGATGATGGTTTGGATGACGATTTAGTAATAAGGGGCTGCTTCTTAACCTTTCCTTGCTCTGTATTCACTTTGGATGAACTTCCTTCCTTGGTAGCTATCTTTCTCTTAAGATTTTCCCTTTTCAGATTTACTAACATATTTGCGATAGGAGTTTCATCTTCTGAATGTTTCTCTTGTTCTGGAGGTGAATTATCTTTTATGGGCAGCTTCCTTCTACTTCTCTTTGTTTTACCACTAGGCTCTTCTATTTCTGCTTCCTTGAAGTGATTTCTAACTAAGAAATCTTCCCAATTGTCTCCAATGTTTCTAAGATGTGCTTGAATCAAGATTTTTACTAGACCATGATGATATAGAGAACTATCAATAGACTGAATTTTTCTTTGAACGCTACTAGCCATTTTTCTTAAGCTTTGAAGTAGAAAATATGTTAGGTTAATTTCATTTCCATCTAGAAAAATCATCATTAATCTTGCACGATAAAAAAACATATTACCAAATCTTCCTTCACAAGTTATAAACTTTTGAATGATTAGCAGCAGGTTTCTCCATTTATTCTTCAAAGCCATGACTGGTATTCCCTTTTTAAATTCAGAAATATGCATACCTGGATTCTTGAGAAAAACCCTCCATTCTCTTTCTTCAATTCTTCTACTCTTAAACCAACTTTCTCCATTTCTTAGCAATCATGTCGCTTCTGCTATGAAGGATTTTGTCAACACCAACTTCACGTCCCCAATTTCTACATGTCGTCATACGCCCTAGCAAAAGATTTTGTTACCTCCTTCTCATGGCCATCGAATTTCTCCACAAATTCAAGCCACTAAGTTTTCTATAACATTTGTTTGACCTGTGGATATCCCTCCAGAAACCTAATTCCATTTGGCTCTAACCTTACAATGACCCCCATGGTAGAGGAAGTCTAACCCACAATCGCTCTTTTGACAAGTTTAAGGAATGGGAAGGAATTTGAGTATGAAACTAGTTAGGAAAACAAAGTTGTAAGAGAGAGCAGTCTCGGCGCTAAAATAGGGTTGAGTGAAATGGAAATATTCGGCATGCAGAGGAATGATGAATAGAGAGGTGAGGGCGATAATATCACGGTGAAACACCGACTTGGTTGACAAGACATTGATATTTTCATTAAACCAAAGTCGTGTGAAAACAATTAAGGGTAATCATTATTCAATATGGCAGTAGCAATGGTTACTCATCTTTTTATTTCATAATTCAAATGTTTTACCATTATTATATAACTCAATATTTACAATACCTTTGCTCCTATATCTTAATGCTTTTGATTTATCTTTTGTATGTTGTCTAGTTGCTTCAGCTACAATCTTCATTGGATTTTGCTTTTATTATCATTTCCATTTTCTTTGGTCAAAATCTGCCAATTCAGCTGCAAAATTCTGTTAGAGCTGCGGATTGTTGACAATACTGTAGCTACATTATTTCAAAGGAGAAAATGAGGAATAAAAAGAAAATGGGACTAGAATAGGGAAAAAGAAAATGTAAGCTGCCAAGAACTCTTGGTTTTCAACTTGGATTTTCTGTATAAACATGCCAACAATGTTGGTTTTCATATTTATACAATTTTATTATATATATATATATATATATATATTATATATATATATATTTATATATATTTATTATTTACTTATTTATTTTTATTTTTGAAAAAGAAAGTAAAAGACTAAGTTAGAGGGGAAGAAGAGTCTTCATCAATAGTTCTAATTCTGACTGCTCCATTATCAAAGACAGTTTCAATCTCATATGGACCAAGCCAATGAGTTTGAAATTTTCCTTGAAAATTTTTAAAATTTGAAACAAAAAGCAATGCCCAATCACCAGACTGAAATTTTCTTTCTTTGATAAACTTATCATGCCACCTAGATCTTTGTTGTTGGACTATATTGGTTTTTTGAATAGCATCTTGTCACATCTCATCAAGTTCATTCAATTGTTCCATTTTTTGTCTTTGGGCTTCTGATAAATCAAGACCCAATTTGGTTGTTGTTTTAAAAGTCTTTATCTGGAACTCAATAGGAAACAGGATTTGTTTTCCATACACAAGTTCATAAGAAACATGTCCAATTGTATTTCTCCATGTGGTACGATATGCCCACAAAGCTTTTGGAAGCTTTTCTGGCCAATCCCTTCTATGCAAATGCACAGTTTTTGTAAGAATTGCTTCAATTACTTTGTTGGTAGATTCAACTTGTCCGTTGACTTGTGGATGATATGGAGTTGACCTTCTATGTTTGATTTTGTATTCCTCCATTATCTTTTATACTAGATTGGATGTGAATTGAGTGCCTTGATATATCACAATTTCTCTCTAAACACCAAAATGAGTGAAAATATCTTGAAAAAGAAATGAAACTACAATATTTTTAGTAGCAGAAGAAAGTGCTTTAGCTTCTACCCATTTTGTGACATAATCTGTACAAACACAAATATACCTTTTTTGTCTTGATGGCAGATTGATTCAACCAACAAAATCCAAAGCCCATTTTTCAAAAGGTTCAATAAGTACCTGAGGTTGTAAAGGCATTTCATCTGAAAGAACAAGTTTTTCCATTCTCTAACCACTGTCACATCTCTTAACATATTCCTTGGCATCCTTAAAAAGAGAGGGTCAGTAATATCCTAAGAGAAAAATTTTAGAAGCAATTTTTTTATCAGCGAAATGTCCTCCACATGGTTCATCATGACAAACCTTCAATATTTCTGGTACTTCATCTTCTCTAACACATCTTCGAATAATTAGGTCAGGTTTTGTCTTGTATAATTCTTCATTTATCCAGGGATAGGTTGCACTAATTTGAATAACCTTCCTTTTCTATTGAGGAGACAAACATGATGGTAACTTCCCTGTAGCCAAATAATTAGCAATATCTGCAAACCAAAGAGATTTAATAGATACTGCAAAAATATATTCATCGGGAAAATTATCTTCTACAAGAACATCATTATTATCATTTTGGATTCTAGATAGAAAGTCAGCAACTGTGTTTTGTTTTCCAGGTCTATCCAAAATAGTAATATTGAATTCTTGTAATAATAATAGCCATCTTGTAATTCTGCCATTAGTAATTGGTTTATTCATTAGATATTTAATTGCAGAATGGTTTGTAAGTATGAAGATTTCATAACCAGTGATGGAATGTCTGAATTTATTGATGGCATGTACAACAGCTAAAAACTCATTTTCTCTTACAGTGTAATTTAACTCTGTAGGAGTCAAATTTTTACTAGTATAGTAAATGGCATAAGGAGTTAAATCCTTCTGTCCTAATACAGCTCTTAAAGATGTATCTGAGGCATCAGTTGAAATGTGAAAAGGTAATTTCCAATTTGGTCCTCTTAAAATGGGTGCTTCAGAGATCTTTTCTTTCAATGTTTCAAAATGTTTTTGGCAATCAGAGTTCCATATGAATTCACAATCTTTTCTGAACAATTTGGAAAGTGGAGGGGCTATTTTTGTAAAGTTTTTTATGAATCTTCTATAATAACCAGTAAAACCAAGAAAACTTCTAGCATCTCTTTGACAGGTTGGAACTGATAATTTAGAAATAACTTCCACTCTAGATGTATCCATTCTAATTCCATTCCCTAAAATATGGTGTGTCCTAAAACAATTCCCTCTGTAAACATCATAAAACATTTTTCATGACTTAATGAGAGATTTGCTTCTTTGCATCTAATGAGAACTTTTTCCAAATTTCTAAGAGCTTGTTCAAAAGAATTTCCATAAATAGTCAAATCATCCATGTAAACTTCTACACAATCATGAATTAGATCAGAGAAAAAGGCTAAAACTGCCTTTTGGAATGTTGCAGGTCCATTACAAAACCCAAAAGGAAGTACTTTGTAAGCATAGGTTCCCCATGGACAAGTAAAAGTGGTTTTATCTTGATCTTCTAGAGTTACTTGGATCTGGTTATATCCACTAAAACCATCCAAGAATGAAAAATAATTTTTTCCTACCAATGTATCTAAAACTTGATCTATAAAAGGAAGTCGAAAATGATCTTTTAAAGTTACTTTATTCAATTCCCTGTAATCAATGCATACTCTACATTTTCCATTATTTTTTGAAACAATTACCAATGGTGAAACCCACTAGCTATCTAATATTGGATAAATGAAATTCACATTCAACAATTTTTGTAATTCCTCTTTAACAATTTCCCTTAAATTTGGATTCATTCTTCTCTGGGGTTGTCAGATTGGTTTTCCATTTTCTTCAATATAGATATGATGTATACAAGTGTTAGGATCAATTTCTTTCATATCAGTGTATTCCCATGCATATGCAGAGGAATGTTCTTGTAGCATTTTTATCAATTCTTCCTTTCGAGATTCTTCTAGATTATCATTAATATTTAAACTTTTCCCTAGAAAATTTTCTATTAAAGAATTGCCAAATTTCTCCATAGAATGTAAAAACATTTGACAACATGATAGATATTCAATATTACAATGTTCTTGAAAAACTTGACTAGATTCACAATATGAATAAGATTCATTACTTCCCATTAGATTTAAAATCTGATCTTCTTCATCTATTTGTGAAGTAGCAAAAATTTTTCGTATATCAATATCATCATCTATCCATTCTTCACTTTTTACCTCTATTGGTGTTTTGGCAGGAGGATATAATGTAAATTTCTTTGTTGAAATTCCATCAGAGATAAACATATCACCAGATCTACAACTTATAAAAGCATCAGTTGTAGCTAAACATGGTCTTCCTAGAATCAATGGGTGTCCTCCTAAATTATTCTTGGGTGTCAAGATCATAAAGTCAACAGAATATTCCCAAGAATCTAAGGATACAAATTTATCTTCTAACACACCATCAAGTTTGATAACAGATCTATTTGCTAATTGTCATAATGTAGGTGTATATTGAAGATTAGGGAGTTTCAATTGATTCATAGTATGTTTACTCATGATGTTTATGCCTACATTCTTCGTGAGTACATCTAGTCCATAGTTCTTCAAACATATACAATCAAGTGATCTCTGGTAAAGTCCACAATGATGCTTCTAGCTGTGATGTCATCTTTCTCAAATTTTGTTTTTCCTTCATTATTTGAAGGTTTAGTGATCTTGCCCTTCACAATACCCAAGAGTTCACTCTTTGCAAGAATAAGGTCAATCCTTGTCTCCCAAGCCCTAAAGTCTGAAGCTCCTTCAAGCTTGTTTTCTGACTTCATAGAGGAACCCATGGATATAGATAAACAATCAAAAGTGATATTCTAAGCTTCTTCTTTCTTAACCAAAGCTTCTTCCATTGTGATCTCAATGTCCTACACATCACCAAATCTTTGATACCATGTTGATTTTTCAAATGCAATAGGTACAAGCACTAATTTTTTAAATATTGATAATTACGTCTAATGATGTAGATATTATTTTAGCCTTCCAGTTTATCAAGCAATTACACTTCAGAAATTCAACCATAAATGCATAAGGACAGTAGAGATCACAATACACAAAGAGAACACAAGATTTACCTTGGGAAAACCCACTTGGGGGAAAAACCCAGCAACCTTTTCCTCTATGTTGCCAGGAAACGTGGGTGCGAGGACTGGGACGGCGTTTTTGGAAACAGGGTGCGTGGGTTCGTCGAGTAATATAATAATATTAAATTAAAATTAATTATATTTATAAATTTATAATTTTATAAATTTATAATTTATAATTAATAATATATATGAAATTTGAATTTGTATATTTTTTCAACTTTAAACAAGAAAACTTTAAGGATAATCATTTAAACATGCACATCACTGAACATTCAACATTGACATTGAAATTTCAAAATAGTGAGAATAACACAGAGTTATATTCAGTGTATAAATGCATTTATGTAATGTCATTCATTAATGCAAAAAATGATGAAGATTTTTTGCACTTTATTAATCTAATTGCAACTATTTCAGGTTAAAAGAACTGAAACATATACTTCTCATATTATAGTATATAGTATAAAAAATTAAAAATTTAACAAGTCTGGGCTGAGTAGAGGTAAGTCTGTGGCATTGTCATCTCTGTTTAGGGCTTCAGTTGGGTACAGGAGTCTGCATAGGGAGGCCGAGGTCTGTTCCTTAGTGAACAGTGAGCTGTTTTGTGTAAACAGTGGCATGAATCAAGCCCTACAGTGCAGCGTTTGACAACAACAAGGAGGGGCTATGCCGCAGCTGTAGGAGGCAAATTGAGTGTACAAAAGTGGACTGACAGTTGTGGCTCATGTTGCAGACAGTCCAAAATAGCAAGAAATTGTGACATTCATTCCGGCAATTCTGCTTAATGTAGTTGAGCCCCTGTGGGTGTTCATTGTTCATTGTTCAAATGTGTAATATAATGCACACACGCGGGTCTTGTGAAACTTTTTCATGGAATAATAAAATTGAAAACAAAAACTTGTAAATACCACTGCCGCTAAAGCTGCCCACTGTTGCTGAAGCTGCCCATTACCGTCGGAAATGGTAAACGGGGACGGCTCAAGCCTCAACCAAATGGAAAAAACTTAAAAGTTAAATGAAATCACGTATCAAATATTTGCTTGTGTGCGTTCATAAAGAGTTAAAGTCTTAAAGATTAGGGTTTTTAAGTTTTTACCTTTGTTATAAATTAAAACTTAATAATAAAATAATTTTAAATTTTTAAAATTTTTTTTTTAATTTCAATAAAAAAAAATTATTTGAAAATTAAATTTTTAATATAGTTTTTTTTATGAAGAACCCAAAGAACCCGAAGAACCCAAAGAACCCAACCCGAAGAACCCGAAGAACCCATTAAAGGAAAAGAACCCAAATTTTTTTTTTTGAAGAACCCGGTTCTTCATGGAAGAACCCGTACCCGAATCCGGTACTTGGGTGCGGGAACCCGGGACGAGTTCGAGAACCCCACCCCCAGGTGCAGGTACCCGTGCAACATAGCTTTTCCTTAAAGAAATTTTTCAATTCAACAAGAGATACACCTAATACTGCTAGTCAACTATGAGGTAAAACTAATCAGCAATGCTACGATCAAACCTGATCAAACAGCCCTCTTGTCAAGTCAATCTTCTGCTCTTCAAATTCAGCCCTCTCTGATCTACCTAGGCCGAACTTCGGCCTCCTAGAATATGCCCAAAAACTCAGCCCTGCTGTACAGAATGTTCTGCCCAGAATTTCGGTCATGCTGCCCAAAAACTGTCTAGAAAAGTCACACATGCGAAGTCAAGGAAAAAGAGATAAATGCTAGAGATGAATTCATCCTTCTTCATCCTACTGCATCCTTCTTCTTTGCTAGGATGCCTAGGATATCTCGTCTTGTGTGAAGTTGAATGGTGCCTTGTGGAGGAGGTCGAGTGCTCTATATATAGTGTTATGTATGTGCAAATGGGTGTCTCTTCACTGGAGCCAACTTGACTTGAAGGAGGGCCGACTTGACAAGTTTGGAGCCAAAAATTCGAATTTCGAATTTCGAAATTTTCTCTTTTGATACCAACATGAAAAACATGTCCTATATTAATTCTTTCAAAAGCTAAACAATGAAAATGACATGAAGAACATATCTTACAATTTCAAAATATTTCAAGGGCCAAAATATAATTATTTAATTATGAAGACCAACCATAACTACAAAATTCAACAAAGTGTTGTCTGGGTGAGGTGGGACTAGCTAAAACACTCTCTCTGTCATATATATTTTACCACAAAACTCCACAACATTAGTGAGATCATAGTACAATAGGGATAGATGCCCACATATTAGACATATAACAGTCCATGGATAAAGCATAAAGTTCTGCTACTAGAGATGTTATCACAGAGGCAAATTTCAATATTGGAAAAGACTTCCTACCCATATCAATACTTGGACACATAATGAACTATTTCTTGAACACAGGAGCACAAAAACAAGCAGCCAACTAGATCAGAAATCCCAGACTGTGTAAAGGATCAAAGGCAGAGAACTACTCATGCACAAGTTGCTTTAAAAATACAGCAAACTGTAGGGAACAAATGTATGTGTTAGGTATGGATAACATGTCACTAGAGATTTCAAAGAAAAAATTGCGACAAAAATGAATATACATATAGAGCTGTGACATATTTACAAAAATCGAGATGAGCAACACCAGTGCAATATACATTGGTGATTAAAGCACGATGTGAACAAACTTATAAAGTGACACTGTCAAACAAGGGAACACACAAAATTTCTTTCATTGCTAAGAACTTGGCATGGAAATAGGACACATAAGTGAACTTCAAGATTCAAATAATCCATGACAAATATAAGCAAAATAACGCACTGGACAAAAGGAATAGATTGGGTTATATTTTAAACAGAAATGCATAACCATGTCCAATGGTCTTTTGTAAAATTCCCATATGGAATAAAAGAATAGAACTGAACCTAGATGGGTCCTCAATGATAACGTACGGAATGTAATTATACAAGAAATACAGCTTCACTATTTAAATAAAAAAGGATTAGATTTGAAAAATAGTGCAAATTATTTTCCATCGGGAAGAGTCTGAGGACATTGATAGTATTGTTTATATTTCTTTGAAATTTTCAACTTCTTAGCAAGTTAATCACAGAAATATGTTGTGCTGTGAGAGCACATCATAACAGAATTTTCACATCTTTATGAATCTCAACTCTCTTGAGAATTTCACAGCTATTACAGTTGTACTCAATAACTGGGGTCCAAATAATGTTTTTTCCTGATATCTGGCAATGCCTAACAATAAGATGCACCTCTTCAAAATTCTCTTACTGATGTTGTCCCCCATATTCATAGCTCATTTCCTGTCGTTTGGAAGTAGCACAAACCTCTCCATTTTCAACGCATATGCAACCTTAAAACAATTATTCATACAGAATAACAGAAACATGGTAAAGCAACAAGAATAAATATCAAAAAATTGATTGGATGTGATGACAGTCACTACTCAACAAAAACACGGCACTATCACCCTCATATGGTCAAACGATCCTCAAAGAAGCCACTAGAAGCAAACTTTTGGGTAGTCTTAGAATTTCAATGCATTACTGACATCTATAAAAGAATCATAGTTCATTACTAACATGTCTTGGACCCATTACAAATCCAATCAATCTATGGTATGGCCATGGATACTCTAAAAGAGATCGAGTGCTATCAAAGATTCTTAAATATGACTTTTACAGTGTGTTGATTTTTAATGTACCTTGGACAAGTGGTTTCCCATGGGTTAAGTCACCGGATTCATCCTAAACCCCCTGCGAATCCCGAATCCGGCGAATCCGACACGATTCGGTCCGGATTCATGTCCAAATCACAGGACACGTCGTGTCCATTTTGGACACGTCGTGTCCGAGGGCGTGTCGCAATTTTAGGACACGTGTCCGGTTTCCAAGACTCGCTAAGCTCAGTGCGGGAAAGAAAAGGACGTGTTTGCTCATTAATATTTTCATTTGGAAAGTGATTTGTGTTGTTGCAGCAAGGAGTAGAGCATTTTGGTAGCTTCATGATCAAGTTTAGGCCCTAGTATTGATATGCTATTCATGGTAATGTTAAATTCTTAAAGTAAAAGTGACATTCTCCTTAATCTTCATTTTCATCCTTTTACTTAAATTTTTAACATTACCATGAAATGACTCAGGATGTTTGAGAGTGGTTCCGGCCTCATTGGATTTCATATGGAGAAAGTAGAATTTTAGATTTCATTCAAAATCCAGCAGACTTATCAGTTTTTCAGGATTTTAGGATTGGGTGATTGCAATGTTTCCATTGAATTTTGTCATGTATTAGGGTATGGAACTCGTATTTAATCAAGAGCACCAAACCAAGAGCTTCTGAATATGTCACTCCCGCTCTCGTTTTCGCTCCTGCTCCCCGCTTTCACTCCCGCTCCCAAGTAACACTGTTCCTAATGATATGGGTCTGGACACCACTGTTGAGTTGGCATTGGCCAACATGGATCTCAATGATCCAGTGCCCTGTTAGATTTGACGACTTAGAGGGGTCAACCTCCATACCAACAGATGTAGAGGCGACTATCGATACAGGGGAGGAGGAGGATGCAGAGGAGAGCAGTGGGGACCATGATGATGGGGACAGTGATGCTGGTTGATGCCTTGAGGCTTGTATACATGTAGTTGTTTTATATTTTCTATTTCTATTTGCCATTGGCATTGCACCAACACTACCTATGTAACACATTTTGATTTGATGACTTAATGAGAAAACTACAATTGTCAGTGTGTTTATCTTACTATCTTGTAGTTGTAAGTTGTCTTTCAGTTATGAATTATGAATCATGATTTAAATTTTTAATAGATTTATCATTTATGTGACCAGTACCACTGACATTTATTTGAATTTTGTATGTACTATGCATGCTAATAGCTATAGATGAAGATCTATGTTTGAAATCAATAAATTTGTATCATTAATTAAAATTTGTGTAAGAAATATGATAATATCTAATTTATATTATATAAATATATATATATATAATTAATAAATAATAATATAAACGTGTCCTAACGTGTCCTGTTCCGGGGGGTCAGCGTGTCCGAATCCGACACCACGAATCTCAAATCCTACGTGTCCCAAATCCCCGTGTCAGGTGACTTAGCCCACGGGTTAGCTTCTACCTAGGGAAAAGTGTCCAAAATAATTCTTTTCTTAACTGTGACTTTATAAAGTGAAAGTGACTTTAAAAGTGGTAAAGTCAATGTTAAATTATAAAGTGAAAAGTGACTTTAGACATAAAGTACAATGTGGGTACTTTATTTAATGGGTGAGTTAAACCAGCCTAGATCCATCTTAACACTGGATCTATCAAGCGCCGAGAGGGATCAAATCTCTCGAGATGCAAACCTATTTTTTGAGTGCAAAACTTGAGGAAAGGTTTGCACCTCGAGAGATATGATCCCTCTCGACGCTTGATAGATTTGGTGTTAAGATGGATCTAGGCTGGTTTCAGTCGTGTGCGGTCATACAAAATTTGTTGAACATCTAATTATTTTGATAATTTTAAATATGCTAAATATGTCTAAGATTAATTTGGTCAATTTAATTTAAAATATTCTTAGTTACCTCAGTTTGTTGAAATGAGAGAGGTTGTTAATAACTTGAATGATGAAATACAAATTTTGAGTGCAAAGTGTCAATGTAACAATTTTGATAGATAGAAAATGCGAATACTAAGAATATAGTCAATTACAAACAATCTTCATTGCAATCAATCTGAAACTACTTCTTTCCATTTTCTCATATCGATCATATGAAAAGAGTAGATGGAATTATAGACCATTCAAATATTTAACTCGAGCTACTGTAGTAAACAACATACTTTGTCTCTGTTATTAATATTAGTTTTCTCCAAAGTCAATCAGTTAAACCCCAAATACTTTTCAATGGTAGTTATTTTCTATTACCACATTTGAATGCAAAGTAATTAACAATGTTGAATGATGGAAAATGGGAATAATAAGAATGTACCCAATTATAAATTCAAGTAAGAAAACATTTTATTTAAGATGAAAATTCAAGTATTGTATGTATAATTAAATAATTTTTATGTGCTTACACTAAAACAGAATATGTATGTTTTGGGGGTGAGAAGGAGAGGCAAGGGGAGATAGAGATATAGATGGGGGGAGAGGTAAGAAGAGAGAGGCAAAGACATGGAGGGAGGAAGAGATATGGATATGGAGAGAGAAATGCTAGAGAGCGAGAGAAGGGGAAGAGAGAGAGGGAGGGGAAAGGGAGAGAGGGTTTGTATGTTTAGGGGTTCAGATAGAGAGATAGAGAAGGAGAGACAATGGGAGATAGAGATATAGAAGGAGGAGGTAGACATGTGCTTACATTGAAATCAATGCACACTATTAATCTAATTACTTTGAAATTAATATACATCATACATCTTGTTGCATCAAATCAGAAATCAAGATCTACACTAAAATCAGTGCATCTAGTGCAAACAATCAAATAGGATTAGAAATCAACATCTACACTGAAATCAACGCATCTAGTGCAAGCAATCAAATAGGATTATAAATCAATATCTACACTAAAACCAATGCATATAATGCAAGCAGACAAGTATGAGTAGAAATCAACATCTAAGCTAAAACCAATGCATCTAGTGTAAGGTATTAAATATGATTAGAAATAGATATCTACACCAAAATCAATGCATCTAGTGCAAGCGATCAAATAGGATTAGAAATCATATCTACACTGAAACCAATGCATCCTGTGCAAGAAATCAAATAGGAATAGAAATCAACATCGACATTGAAATCAATGCACCTAGTGTAAGGTATTAAATAGAATTATAAATCGACATCTACACAGAAATCAATGCATCCATTTTAGCGAAAATCTGAAATATTCATGACTTTTTAGATCTAACTTCTATGTTTGTATTTGTCTCTGTGAGACTCTTTCTTCTTCCCTCTCTCTCCACCTTCCATTCTATGCCTATCTCCCTCCTCTCTCTTCCCCTCCCTCTCTCCCCCATCTCACTCTATCTGCCTCTCCCTAACTTTCTCTATCTTTCTCTTCTTTCCTCTCTCCCCCGGCCATCTATATTTATACCTCCCTCCATCTCTCCTTATTTGTCTCTCTATCTCAACCCCCTAAACATATGCCACTCTCTCTCTCTCTCTCCCCATATCTGTCTATATCTCCCTCTTCCTTCCCCCCTCTCTCTCTCTCTCACACACACACACTCACTCTCCATCTATCCCTTGCCACCCCCTCTCCACTTTTCTCTCTCTATGTATTTCTTCCCCTTCCAACTCCATCTCTCTCTCCCCCTCTCTCTCTCCTCTCTCTCAAGTCCTCTCTCTTTTTCCTTCCTCTCTCTCCCCTTCTCTCCCACCTCCCTCTGTCTCTACCCCCATCATACACACACTCTCTCTCCACCCTCCAACTTTGTCACTATCTCCCTCCCTCTCTCCTTATCTCTCTCCCCCCTCCATATATATGTCCCCCTATCTTTCTCTTCCCCTTCTTTCCCTATCTTTATCCTCTCCTTTTCTCTCTCTTCCCTCATCTCCTCTCTCCCTCATTCCATCTTCATCTATCCCTTGTCACTCCCTCTCTTTCCCCCTCCAAATCCATCTCTCTCACTCCCTCTCCCCCCCTCCTCTCTCTCTTCCTTCCTCTCTCTCACTATGTCTCTCTCCCACACTCTATTCCCCCTTCCATCTCAATCTCTTTCTTAAATCTGATCCCATTGTATTGTATTTAAGAAAGTATTTAAATAGTAAGAAAACATAATTGGTTGTAAAATATTAAACCTATATTTTGGATCAATCATGTTAAAGTACAATAATAAAAAGATTTTAAAAATCACTATTATCTTTCCTCTATCATTGTTAATCACTTTGCTTTCTCACTTCGCTTGGATCCTTGGTTAAGATGCATATATCCTAGTTCTTTATAATATCATTTATATTTATATAAATTTCACATATGTATATATAAAAGTATTCTCGTTTTTTAATTTATTAAAACCTCCATTTAATCTCTATAAAAATATTGTTAGTAGTCGTGAGGATGGTGGTTTAGATATACCTTAGAAGTAATTATAACATTTTTGCTCTTAGATTTAATTTGAAAATGTTATAACATTAGATTAAAATAAAATATTTGTAAAATATTTTTATTTTGAAATAACTTATTGTTTTTGGGCATGTGGTATTGATAAGCCATGGTATGGGCCCATGGAAGTTTAACAATTAAAAGGGTAGATCCATGACATAATAATCAAAAGTCTAGATGGCCCATGGTATTGATAAACCATGGTAGTAGCCCATGGTATTATAGTTTTCTTCCCTCCTCTCCGTCTCTATCTTTCTCTTGTGGGTATGGCCCATGGTATTGTAAAAAAACCTACTTAGAAGTTAATAATATCCATGGTAAATATTCATGATTGAAAATCTTGTCATGTCGTAAATATTAAGTTTTTATTCGCTTATTAATTAAATTTATTGATGGAACACATCTATATTAAGTGTTACAAATATATTGATTACATAAAATCTAATATGAAAATATTATATGTTACCCAATATTTATAACCACCCCCACCTAATAAATAGTGGCCAGGGGTGGGCACCTTCCATTATATTGAGTTTACCTTCCTACAACCGAAAACCTGAATGCAACGAAATATGAATTTACTTAATTATTATTATTAGAAAAATCACACAATTGAAAACCTGAATGCCACCAAATATAAATTTAGTGGATTATTATTATTACAGAAATCACACAATGGAAAACCTAAATGCCAGGAAATTTACTTTGTTATTATTACAGGATATGCCCAATTGAATCCTTCCCTTCCTTTACTTAATTTTCTTTGTTATTCAATGAATAAGCTAATAGATCTCTTTTTAAATTGGATATATATCGTTTTCAAAATTGAGTTTGTTAATATTAGCCGACACATTTTTTATTTTAATTAATTTTTTTATTTTAAAGTAACGTTACACATATCTTTAGCATATACAATATATATTAGTCGACACATATATAGTAACGTTACACATATCTCCAGCATATACAATATATATGTTAACCGACATCTATATATATATATATATATATATATATATATATTAGTATATATATTGTTGTTGTTTTAATGTAACGTTATGTTATGTGACAACATCTCTCTCGTATTTTTGTTTTAATGTAACGTTACATTATCTGACAACATCTCCCTCGTATTTTTTTTTTTTAAATTGTAATGTAATGTTACGTTATGTGACAACATCTTCCTCGTATTTAAAAAAAAAATTGTAATGTAACGTTACGTTATGTGACAACATCTCCCTCGTATTTAAAAAAAAAATTGTAATGTTTATGTAACGTTACGTTATGTGACAACATCTCTCTCGTATTTTAAAAAAAAAATGTAATGTAACGTTACGTTATGTGACAACATCTCCTTCGTATTTAAAAAAAAAAAAAAAAAAATTTAACGTTACGTTATGTGACAACATCTCCCTCATATTTTTGTTTTAATGTAACATTACGTTACATGACAACATCTCCCTCATATTTTTTTAATATTTTTTTTGTAATGTAACAACATCTCCCTCATATTTTTTTAATATTTTTTAATGTAATATTACATAACGTGACAACATCTCCCTCATATATTGGGTTGTAGAGTGCCTCTCGACGCAAAAATAGAAAGTGAGAATTAAATGCACATTTATTCTCATCCCTTGATCTAAATAAATCTGAGCCATTAGATCTTAGAGTTGCCCATAAGTCATTTAGGGAAACAAAAGGAGGAAAAGAAAAGAGAGATTGCATTCATTCTTCATTAGCAAATTGGAGAAAGGAGGTTGAGAGTTGGAGAAAAGTTCTGAAAAAGAAATTTGTTGCAGCACGTTGAAGGAGTGATTTCTGAGCAAAGCTAGGCACGAAAATAGAGGCATAGAAAACAAAAGAAGGTACAGTATGAACAACATTGAATGTTGTGAGCTTCATGTCGTTCGAGAGAAGTTTTTGAGGAAAAAACATGAAAAAAAAAAAAATATCCATACAATGGTACGGAAATCTGTACAGTCCGTATGGAATCCGTACAATACAGTGTGTAAAGTCGTATCCGTACAATACATATTTTCAACTTCAAGTGGGCACGAAAATCAAGGCAACTGGGCACAGTTTTCAAGGACTTTTGGGCTGAAGAGATAAGTTGTATTCTGTTGTTTTGTTTTGTCTGCAAATGGCAAGCTTCATTACAATGGAAATGAAACAAAAAATTACCATTTCCTGCTAGAAAATAAAGAAATCCTTGCACCCATTACGTGCAAAATATTAAATAATTATTTGTATACATTTACCTTGCCAACTTCGCACGTAGCATGTACCGTAAATATGCATCAGTTCCATAAGGTTTGATCCCCATATATTTACACATATTTACAAGCCTTGGCCTGCAAGGACAAGAGATGTTAAAATAGTTAGCAATATCTCCAATAATCAGGTCATGCACATGTACACTATAATACACTCTTCTGGAATGTGTGTAAAAGAAGTTGGCTCAAGCAACTAGTGTATAATTCAAGTCCAACCTCAACCACCTGGTGCATTCCAAACCAAAGCAAATGCATTAAGCAGCTTAGAGTAATAGGGGACTAGATCTATCATAGTAACATACATCTTGTAATGGTATTTATGCCTATATAATGTTATTTCGCAAGAGTTGTTACCACTTTATAACAATCAAACTCGCTAACTATTTCAGTAGGCACAACCAACTAGCACTAGAACAGCACCGCTTTATGTTTCACCTTAAATACGACTGCATCTATTGAATTGAAAAATAAATCGCAATTATGGCCGTCAAACAAAGATTTCAATCTCCAACCTGCTAATGTTGTCCAAAGTTAGCTCATCATTGAAAAGCTTTGCAAAGCCCAAAAGTTCTTTGTTTGATACAGTTGCACCTTTACGGACCTGTTTGAAAACTATCAAAAAACTGTAAGAATGGATACCCGATAGATCAAACTTAATACCACACAACTCCAATGCTTATGAATAAAACCACTACTCAATAAGATGCCAGATCAAAAGATAAGCCCAGTCAGAAGAATCACAATGCTATAACCTTCGAAATGTCTCCTCCAGTCATAGTACAGACAACAGAACCACAATGAAAAGCATTTGTCACATTATAATAGAAAGATCCACCTTGTTCATAAAGTTATCCAAATCTTCAGCAGTTTGTTTAAGTTCTCCACTGCGAGATGTTTTGATTTCTCTTGCCATTTCTTTGACTGTATCCTGTAAGAACTTTGCATACTCAATCCTTGCATTCAACCGTCGTTTCAGTTCCTCCTGTAACCAGCAAGCAAGCCTCTCAAGAATGAAAAAAACAGTAACAGTGACTTAGTAAGAATCAGTAAAATAAAAATATGAGCAAATAAAATGATATTACATGACCCAATTCCAAATATCTTTTACGTAGGATATGATTCGGAGAAAGTACCTGAAAGGAAGAATCTTATGCAGTAGATCATGATTCATTGCCGAGAAAAGAGAATGTTTGTCTAATGACCACTTCTCAACAATGATAATAAGTTGACATGTTATGATAGTTGAACCAAGGAACAACTATACACACTAAAATAAATAGAAAGTGGTACTCTATTATCCCTATCAATTAATTTTATAGTTTTGGTCAATTAGTGTTGAAGTTTTCAAGTCCCCTGGAAATGCTGTTTAAACATTTTCCATCACCATACTAGTTCAATATTTGGGAATGCAATACTAATTACAGAATGTGATTTCAGAACCAAATGCTCTGAATATCTAGAAAATTTATTATAGCATACTAAATAATCCAGTATGTTGTCCGCAGAGTTAATAATATGGCATATGACCAATGTGATATGTAACCAACATCTGGCAGTAACTAATTAGAAGTAGGGAGTGCGATAACCATCAAGTGGGCTTATTAATAGGAAACTATGTATGTACCTTGATATCAACCAATAATATACCATATCTCTCTCTATAGCAAAATCAGCAGTGTTCTTGAAGAAAATAAAATACACATGGGAACTGTGACGCAGAAATTGGTTGAAAATATCAAATATAGTAGAAGAGAGGTACCCACTAGCTTACAAAGAGCTTAATTTCCACCTGCAAGCTTATTACAGAAATGGAAAATGAAAAAACAACAGCAACACTACATCGACAACTTCAACCCAACAAGTGAAATCAAAGTGTAAGAATCTCTGAAAGTAAACACCCCATGGAGATAATAAATCAAAATAACATAATATTATTAATGTCCACCAAATGACCAAGAAATAGGTCAACAATGCTAGAGAATATAACCAATGGTCAACAGATTACTGACGTGTCTAGGACACTCCTAGAAACTAGAAAGATATCAAGAAAAGGAAAGATACAACTAATAATAAAAGAGAGAGCAGCAAGATCTACAAACAGAAGAGGAAAACCCTAAGAACACTAAGACCCTAGCTCGACATAAACTTCATCAGTAGAGTAGAGGTACAAAAACAAGAGCAAGAAGAGTATTTTTGTCATTGTCTATATGGTATATACACATCCTAATGACATCTTCCAGAGAATACCTAAGGCTGTGGCAATGACTAGTCTCGGTCTATAATAGTATCACATGCTGGAGGGTAACTTCAACTTTGAACCATGTACATGCATACTCGAAATGCTCTTAGAGGAAGTAGATCTGAGGAACTTTGTGGATACCAAGGTTGCAGAGCTTATCGATGTCGTTCAGTTGGCTGTTTGCAAGAAGAAGCTCGCTAAAGCGAAAAGAATCAGCGTTGATTCTTTGAAGCACACTTGATCCCTCACATCGATATGTATGATGCCTTTGTCACTCTCAATCAAATGGTGAACATCTCTCACAGGATGCTCTCCAAGAAGAAGCTCATCAACACACACATGAGCAATACTCATACTATGCAAGTTATATGATGAAGATCGTTGAGTTGAGAGATCAGCTCACAGCAATAGGTGACAAGGTTGATGAGGGTATGTTGTTCAAAACACTCTCAATGGATTCTCATAATCTTCAGAACCATTTGTTTAAGGTGCATGTGCTCATGGCAAGTTGCAAAATTTAAAGATACTGTTGGTTGACTTTGTCAAGGAGCAGATAAGGTTAGAGATAGTAGCAACCAAAAGATGAGGAGTTACAAAAACTATCCCTCATCAGAAAGGTAAGGAAAGGAAGCAAGAAAGGAAGACTTGAAAAGGGTCAAAGGAACAAGAAGGAATACTCCAGTTCTTTGCACCAGAAGAAGAAATCTCTAAGCCATATAAAGCACTTCAAGTGCAATAAAAAGGACAACTATTCTTCTCATTGTCCCAAGAAGAAGGGATGGGTAAGTAACATCAGCAATGGCAGAAGTTTGCATGTAGTTCAAAAGCTTTCACAGAAGCAAATGAGCTTGCATCTAGATTGGAGATAGTCTTTCCCATGCTGCCATGCCTTTACACCAACACCATTTCTAGTTGTAGAAATTTTGCATATCAAACAATTCAAAAATCTCACCTCTTAAGTGGAGGTTTTTTATATCTTAACCCTGTGAATTTTCACCTTTAGGGCTGTTATGGTATATAAATAAAACAGAAGCAACAGTGTACAGTAGTTCACTTCTTAAAATTGCCAATCCACTAGGTAATTTTAAAGAAAATATAACAAAATGCGTCAATAAGCTTCAACCCTCTAGGGCAATATTATCATGCATAAAACAGATCTGAAAATCATGTACAATGACTGTAAATACAGCAGCAAAATTGGCCTTTTCTGCCTCATTAAAAAATATTAAATCACTTGATAATTGCAGCCTTAGCTTATGTCAAACCAACAAAACATATTAGTGCTTGAAAGTACAAAACCATGAAGAAATAGATGGCTGAAAATCAAATCTGGCATGCCGCATTACACAAGTATTGGACAGCTGCAAACTTTGTATATATGCCGAAAGACAAAGTTCGTGTACATACCATACCCTTCTCCAGAACCCTCTAGCTGTCCAGAACCTTAGTATATGTAGTAAATCCTCTAGCTGTCCAGAACCCTAGCTAAAGAAAACAATGAAAATCCTAGCTCACACCAACAAGCTAGCATCACACAAGCATGTCCTCCAAGGAAAAACATTTCCTCTTCCTCTTCTTTTCAACAAGTACAACCTAGGGTTTCATCTCAAAACTCTGGTCTCTAAACCACTTAACAATTGCGGCCTTAACTTATGTCAAATCAGCAAAACATATAACTACTGGAAGATCATATAAGTCATTGCACAAGTATTTGGCAGCTGGAAACTCCATATATATGCAAAATGACGAAGCTCATGTACATACCATACCCTTATCCCATGGTTAGTAAAATCCTCTAGCTATCCAAAACCATGGCTAGGGAAAATGATGAAAACCTTAGCTCATACTGAGCTCCAACAAGACAGCATCACACAAGCATGTCCTCTAAGGAAAAAGTTAAAACATTTGATCTTCCTATTCTTTTCAACAAGTACAACCTAGGGTTCCATCTCAAAACACTAATCTCTAACTCTCCAATGGATGAAACCCTAACCTTAGTATTTAGGATGCTCTAAGAAACTCCAAGAAACCCTAGCAACTCCAAGACAAAATAGATAAAGTAAAAATGAAGAACTAACAGATAGGAAAACTAGCGCACTCCTCTTAGTCAGGTCTCTAACATGAGTGATAAGAATGATAATTATCAAAGAACTCTCTCCTTCCCTTATATATATGAGGTAAGGCTGGCCAACAATACATATGTGGGCCTGGCTCACTTTGTTGCTCGAGGCTTTTCTCAAAAGGAAGGTACAGATCACGATGAGATATTTGCACCTATTGCCCGATACACCACCATCCACTCGATCATAGCCCTTACTACCTCGCAAGGATGGAACCTACGTCAGATGGATGTCAAGACCGCTTTCTTGCATGGTTCGATCAACGAGGAAGTCTATGTGGAACAACCCAAGGGGTTTGAGATTTATGATCAGGAATCTCATGTATGCAGGTTGAAGAAAGCTCTCTATGGATTGAAGCAATCACCCTGGGCTTGGTATGAAAGGATCGATAGCTATCTGATGAAGCCGAGATTCACTAGAAGTGAAGTCGATCCGAACCTTTACTTTAAGGTTGAAAATGATAAACCTCTCATTCTAGCACTTTATGTGGATGACCTCTTTTTGACTAGTGCGGACCCTCTCATTCACAAATGTAAGAGGGAGTTGGCTTCAAGACCGATGCACTACTTCCTAGGATTGGAGGTCTGGCAAGAGCCAAGTGAAATTTTCCTATCTCAAGGAATTTATGTAAGATATTGGAAATATTTGGGATGATGGACTGCAAGCCTGTGACTACCCCGATGGAACTTAACTTTAAGAAGTTATTTGGTAGCGCTATTGGACTTGAATTGGGAAATGCTTCTAAGTATTGTCAACTCATAGGAGCACTAATGTTCTTGGTGAACTCTCGTCTAGACATATGTTTTGCAGTTAGCACATTGAGCCAATACATGGTTGAGCCTCATCATATACATTGGATTGCTGCCAAGAATCTTATGAGATATCTTCGGGGCACAATCACTAATGGACTGAGATACACTATCGAAAATGTGAGGCTGCATGGTTATTTTGATGTTGATTGGGCTGGCAGTGGTGGATCACAAGAGCACTTCTAGATGTTGTTTTTCCTTGGGTTCTGCTTCGATATATCGGTTGCCTTGAGCACCGTCAAGGCCGAATACATAGCTGCTAGTATGGCCTCCTATGAAGTTGTCTAGTTAAGGAAGCTCTTCAGTGAGTTGTTTGGACATGTGCTTGATACCACCGTGATCCTCTGTGACAACCAGAGTGGGATCTGATTATCAGAGAATCTCGTGTTTCATGATCGCTCTAAGCATATAGATATCAAGTAACACTTTATCTGGGACATGGTACAACGAGAAGCAATAAGGCTCCATCACACTGGGACTGATGAGCAGGTCATCAATATTCTGACAAAGCCCCTGGGGAAGGTCAAATTCTTGGCCTTCCGAGAACAACTTGGAGTCGTGGAGAGACCCTCATATGAGGGTCGTGTATGAGATGGACATTGAGCTCTGGGAGCTCCGAGGGGCTTGGGGTACTTCTTGGAGCGGTGAGCAACCATATGGTGAGTGGTTCAGCCTTTCCCTAGTGGTTTGTTATGTACAAGGTGAGTGGTTTAACCTTCCCTGTGATACCCCTTAGCGACATGTAGGCAAGATGAGTGGTTCATCCTTCTCCTGTTGAGACATCCTACCTATGCAATCTGGGACTCATGGGAAGTACCTCTCATCTAGCCAATGAATAGGGAAATGAGGATAGGGACCATAGTACTACCAATGGACGCACCGTGTATTACCGTACTCCCTATACTAGGATGACCGATATTGATCTGTGTTAAAATTGGCAACTAGGGCCAAACTCCATGTGGGTCATCTTCTTAATGGAAGCTGATATTTTTCTTAGATCCCTCTCATCGAAAGGTGTAGGATTGATCTAAAGATCATCCGATTCCGATAAGTATTCATGGAGATATGAATTTATTTGTGTTATGGGACAATTTGTCAAGGCCGGCCAACAACGAAATAAACCCCACTTGTGCTCACGTTTTAGTATAAATAGAGGTGGCCTTCAAGTCATTTCAACACACTTGGGATCTCTTCCTCTCTACTTGTCTTTGGATTTTAGTAGGAGGAGAGATCCTAAGGGATAACACTGCACTAATCCAAAGGGCAGAAGCTGGAACTACCGGAACTGCCGGGAATTGCCGAAACTGCTCGGAAAATCTGGAACTGCCGAGAAACGTTGGAACTGCCAGAACTGCTGGGAAAAGTTTGGAACTGCAGGAACTGCCGGCACTGCCATGAATAGCCGAAACTGCTAGAAACTGCCGAAACTATCGAGAACAACCGGAACTGCCAAAACTGTCGAGAATTGCCGTAACAAGCGGGTACGCTAACGCAGAGGGCAGAAGCTGGAATTGCTAGAACAGCTAGAATTGTCGGAATTGTCAGGACTACTGGAACTGTCGAGAACAGCTGGAATTGTCGAAACTGCCGGAACTGGCGAGAACAACTAGAACAGTCGGAACTGCCGAGAACTACTGAAACAGCGAGAGCATCTGTCTCCGAAGGAAAGCAGCGTGCAAGAGACAACTAACTAACATTGGGACAGTTGTATTGTACTTAGCAGCAAATACACCAAGCATGCAATGTTATAGCTAGCATGCAAGGGACAGCTAGCATGCAACAACAAGCATGCTAAGGACAACAAGCATGCTAGGGGCAACAAGCAAGCAAGGGACAACAATCAAGCAAGATGCAGCCAACACATAGGTTAGTGTGGCAACATGGTGTAGCAATGGCACATAATGCAATACAGTGATGGGTACAGTCACGATTAATGAAGCGTGATGAGATGCAGCATAGTGATGATGGGTGTAACATGGTGTAGCACGGTGAGGTGCAGCATGATGATGAAATGCAACACAACGATAGGTGAAGGAGTCACTTTGGAGAATCAGTTGAAGCAGCATGTCTTCAATTGATCTCATGTATCTTCTTAGAGATGATCTATGCTCTTATCTAGATAAGTCAAAGTGTTGACTTATGTTGTAAATGTACTATCCCTCTCTCTCTTTGTTGAACTATTGAAGAACATATAAGAAGAATTGATCAAGGGTTTCCCCACATTGGTGTTTTTCCCTGGCTAGTGCCACATCTTGTGTCCTCTTGTCTTGGCTTGTCTTCTACGATTTATGTTTATGTTCTATCTGCAATTTACTTTAATGCTAATGTGATTGCTAATCTGGAAAAGATATTGAGCTAACTGTGAAAATTGAAATAAATTGCTCTAAGCATGGAACATACCTAAAATTTAACATGGTATCAGAGGTGAGGTGAAAACAATGCCCAAGCAAGAGTGAAAGAGCAATCACCGAAGACAATTGAGAAAGGAAAAAAGGATCAATGGATTCCTCATCCCTTTTCAAATTCACGAAGGGTGAAGTCGAAGCAGAGAATATTATCAGAATGGCGTAGCAGAAGTTTCTGGTAGCCTACCTAGAGATCACTTCAATGGGAAGTCCAGATCTAAGGGTGGAAGGAAAGGTAGATGCCTTGGTGGTAATAAGTTCGGCCATTATGCGAAGGACTATCTGAGGTAGGGACACATCACTTGATGATGATAACAATCATTCCAGGGACATCTTCAATGATCAGAGGAATGACAAGTAATGCAGGTCATCAAGGAAATGGCTGACTCTTCAGAGAAAGCAAGGAACCCTAGGCATGAAGAATCAAATGTTGTTTCAGATAAGATAAAGAAGTGTTATCTTGTATTGGCCCTATCCTTTAGATTTTTTGGGAATCTGGCTTATTGATCGTACTACTTCAAGGCACCTCATTAGATAGAAGGGTGCTCTCTCAAATTTGGTAGAGATGGAAACAACCGTGGGATTATACTTGGAGTCATTGCCACCTATCCCGGAAAGGGTGCAGGGAATGTCACCCCTCAAATGAATGAGGGTAACTCTTCATTTACAAGAATCTCTTTTATGTACCTAATTGCAAGAAGAACCTGGTGTCCATTTCAGCAATGGAAGTCAAAGGTTACAGGGTGGCACTCATCGATGGAAAGGTACGTGTTTGAAAATAGAATTTTCAAAGATGTTTTTGAGTTCAAGGTTGTATCAAGTTGCAGGAAGTCCACTGGGGACCATGTCAATTGACACATAGCACCGTAGATCTGTGAGTCAGATGGTGACAAGGATGCCTGAATTCAAAAAGAGCAATGTCTGAGATGTACCGTAGGAAAATAATACAAGGGGACCATTCCCCTCATGTAGCAGGTCCACAGGTTTGGAACAACCCCAGGGGTTTGAGATTGATGATCAAGAATCTCACGTATGTAGGTGGAAGAAATCCCTCTATGGCTTGAAGCAAAACTCCCTGGCGGTAGTTTGAGAGGATTGATAGCTGTCAGATGAAACTGAGATTCACTAAGAGTGAAGCCGATCCAAACCATTGTTTGAAGGTTTTGGATGATAGACCTCTCATACCAACACCTTATGAGAATGACCTATTTTTGACAGGTGCAAACCCTCTCATTTACAGAAGTAAGAGGGAGTTGGATTCCGGATGTGGAATGATAAACTGCAAGCTTGTGACTACCTCAAGGATCTTAACTTTCGAAGTTATATGGTAGTGATGTCGGACCAGATTTGGGAAATGCCTCTGAGTTTCATAAACTCATTCACGTTGATATTCTTGGTGAACTTCCGTCCGGATATATGTTTTGCAGTTAGCATGGTGAGCTCATATTTGGTTGAGCCTCACTGGATTGGTGCCAAGAATCTTCTGAGATATCTTCGGGGCACAATCTCTCATGGATTGAGATACACTGCCGAAAATATGAAACTACATGATTATTCGAATGTTGACTGGGCAGGCAGTGTGAAAGATCATTAGAGCACTTCTCAGTGTTGGTTCTCTTTGGATTCTGCTTCGATATCATGGATAAGCAGGAAGCATAATTCGATTGCTATAAGCACCGCCGAGACCGAATACATAGCTACGAGTATGATCTCATGTGAAACTGCATGGTTGCAAAAGCTCTTAAGTGAGTTGTTTGTACACATGATGAATACCTTTGTGATTCTCTGTGACAACCAGAGGGGGGATTCGATTATTGAGGAATCTCGTATTCTATGATTGCTCCAGCAAATAGACATCAGATGCTGCCTTATCTGGGATATGGTAAGTCGATGAGCGAGGAGGCTCCATCGCACTGAGACTGATGTATAGGTCACAGACATTTTGTCAAAGCCCCGGGGAAAGGTCAAATCTGTGACTTTCCCAAACGACTTGTAGTCATTGAGAGACCTTCTTATAAGGGTCCTGCATGTTGCATGCATTGAGCTCTAGGAGCTCTGGGGGGCTTGGGGTACTTACTGGAGCAACATACGACCATAGGGCGACTCACCCTCCCCTGGTGGTGCGCTATGTACAAGATGACAGGTTCAACCTTCCCCTGTGATACCCCGTGACAACTGTGGAACAGGATGATTAGTTCTATTGTGGGCCGAGATGATTAGTTCTCCCGTGACAACTGTGGAACAAGATGATTAGTTCTCCTACGGGTCGGGATGATTAGTTCTCCCATGGCAACTGTGGAACAGGATGATTAGTTCTCCTGTGGGCCGGGATGATTAGTTCTCCCGTGGCAATTGTGAAACAGGATGATTAGTTCTCCTGTGGGCCGAGATAATTAGTTCTCCCGTGGCCACTGTGGGGCAGGATGATTCGTTCTCCTATGGACAGGATGATTAGTTCTCCTGTCGAGGCATCCTACCCATGTAGTCTGGGACTCATGGGAAGTACCTCTCATCTGATCAATGAGCATGGAAATGGGGTTAGGGACCATACTAGTACTATCGATGGACGCATCGATGTATCTATTGTACTCCCTATACTAGGATGACCTCCATTGATCTGGGATCAATGAAACTGATCTAGGATCAGTATGAGTGGTTTGAGACACTCTCCTGTGATATTGATCTCGGATTAATAAAACTGACTTCGGGCCAGTAAGAGTGATGTGACACACTCTCTTCAGATGAAACTGACTTCGAGTCAGTAGAGAATGGTATGAGACATTCTCGATCAATTCTTCTGCTTCATGGTTCAATACAGTAGAGCAGTGCACGGCACTGATAGCAAAGATAGTATAGTCGGACATATGGATCAGCGGATGGAGTTCTCCCTATTTGAGAGGGAGTGTTAAAATTGGAAACTAGGGCCAAACTCCATGTGGGTCATCTTATTAATGGAAGTTGATATTTTTCTTGGATCCCTCTCATCAAAAGGTGTAGGATTGATCTAAAGATCGTCTGATTCCGATAAGTATTCATGGAGATATGAATTTATTTGTGTTATTGGGACAATTCGTCAAGGTCGGCCAACAACCAAATAAACCCCACTTGTGCTCAACGTTTTAGTATAAATAGAGGTGGCCTTCAAGTCATTTCAACACACTTGGGATCTCTTCCTCTCTACTTGTCTTTAAGTTTTAGTAGGAGGAAAGATCCTAAGGGATAACACTGCACTAATCCAGAGGGCAAAAGCTGGAACTGCCGGAATTATCGGAACTGTCGGGAACTGCCAGAATTGCCGGAACTGTCGGGAACTGCCAGAATTGTCAGAACTGTCGGAACTGCTGGAATTGCTTGGAAAAACCGGAACTGCCGAGAAAAGTTGGAACTGTCGGAACTGCTGGGAAAAACGGGAACTGTCGAAACTACCGGGAACTGCCAGAACTGCCAGGAAAAGCCGGAACTGCCAGGAATAGCCGAAACTGCCAGGAACTATCGAAACTGTTGGGAACAGTCGGAATTGCCAAAACTGCCGGAACTGCTGAAAACTGCCAAAACAGGCGGGAAAGCTGATGCAAAGGGCAGAAGCCAGAATTGTCGAAATTGCCAGAACTGCCGGAACAGCCAGAATTGCCGGAATTGCCGGAACTGCCAAGAACAGCTGGAATTGTCGAAATTGTCAGAACTGTCGGGAACAATCGGAACTGCCGAAACAGCCAGAGCATCTGTCTCTAAAGGAGAGCAACATGCAAGGGACAACTAACTAACATTGGGACAGTTGTATGGTACTTAGCATCAAATACACCAAGCATGCAATGTTACATCTAGCATGCAAGGGACAACTAGCATGCTAAGGACAACAAGCATGCTAGGGGCAAAAAGCAAGCAAGGGACAACAAGCAAGCAAGATGCAGCCAACACATAGGTCAGTATGGCAAAATGGTGCAGCAATGGCACATAATGCAATACAGTGATAAGTACAGTCATGATTAATGAAGTGCGATGAGATGCAGCATAGTGATGATGGGTGCAACATGGTGCAGGGCGGTGAGGTGCAGCATGATGATGAAATGCAGCACAACGATAGGTGAAGGAGTCACCTTGGAGAATTAGTTGAAGCAACATGTCTTGAACTAATCTCATGTATCATCTTCTTAGAGATGATCTATGCTCTTATCTAGATAAGTCAAAGTGTTGACTTATGTTGTAAACGTACTATCTCTCTCTCTCTCTGTGCTGAACTATTGAAGAACATATAAGAAGAATTGATCAAGGGTTTCCCCACAATGGGGTTTTTCCCTGGCTAGTGCCACATCTTCTATCCTCTTGTCTTGGATTGTCTTTTGCGATTTATGTTTATGTTCTATCTGCAATTTACTTTAATGTTGATGTGATTGCTAATCTGGAAAAGATATTGAGCTAACTGTGAAAATTGAAATAAATTGCTCTAAGTATAGAACATACCTAAAATTTAACAATGGCAATTGACTTCAAGTCAGTAAGAGTGGTATGATACTCTCTTTTGATTGGAACTGACTTCGGGTCAGTAAGAGTGGTATGAGACACTCTCTTTTGATTGGGACTAACTTCGGGCCAGTAGAGAATGGAGATACATTCTCGATCACTTCTTCTTCATAGTTTAGCAGAGAAATGCAGAGCAGTGCATTGATAGCAAAGATAGTACAGATTAGCAAATGGTGTTCACAATAGTTGAGAGGGAGTGTTAAAATTGACAACTAGGGCCAAACTCCACATGGGTCATCTTATTTAAGACAACTGTTATTTTTCTTGGATTCCTCTCTCCGAGAGGTGTACGATTGATCGAGAGGTCATCCGATTCCGACATGTACAAATGAAGTTATGAATTTATTTTGATTATGGACAAATTGTCAAGGTCGGCCAGCGAACTTATGTAGACTTAGAAGCCCAACAGTCACGTCTATTCATCCTCAACATTTGCTATAAATACATGATGACTTAGCCTCATATGACACACACACACACTTCACATATCTCACTCACACCTCATTGATTGGGTACGCATTTCTGGGCAGCATTCTCTCTCCATACGTGCGAAGGAAAGAAGGTGAAATTTATGTTTTTGGGCGTTGACTGTGTTGACCAAATTCTGGGATAATTTGACCATGCGTTGACCAGCAGCATTGACCTGTTTGACTGCGATTTTTGGTGGAGAAATTCTGTCCCAGCAGGCCACATTTTTGGGCACAAAAATCTAGGCTAAACGTTGACTTTGACCAGCATTGACTACAACTAGCACTGGCCGCAAGTTGACTATCTGACAAGATTTTGACTGGGCTGATTTCAGATTGTTTTGAGAGTTGATTCATCTTGTTGTTTGGAGGCCAAAGATGACTGAAGTTGACCAATTTGTTGATGATAAAATCTGCCATGTTGGCCAACATTGACTTTTCTGGTTAGGGCTCTTTTGCTGCTGTTATAAATTATCAAATTTGTAAATTGTACTACCTCTCCCTCTGTTGAACTATTGAAGATTATAAAAAGAATTGATCAAGGGTTTCCCCACATTGGGGTTTGTCCCTGGTTGGTGCTACATCTTGTGTCCTGTTGTCTTGGCTTGTCTTCTACTATTTATGTTTATGTTCTATCTACATTTTACTATCATGTTGATGTGATTGCTAATATAGATATTGATATTGGGCTAATAAAGAAATTGAAGTAAAATTGCTTTAAAGCATAGAACATACCAATGTTTCCTAAATTTAACAAAAGCGTTGCTCTTGCTCTAAACAATGTCTTGATTTTTGGTAGCATTGAATGTGCTCTAAGCCTCAAAATTTGTAGGGAGGCTTGGACACATCAACATGTACTCCACAATAGCCAAAAATAGTTTTGGGAAATCCACGCGAAGACAGTTTTATTAAAATAATTAATTATTTTTAATGGAGGCCTAAGTCTAAACTTAGGAGATTTAAATAATTAAAGGGTGTTAATCAAACTATGGGTGAAACTTCTAGAAGAAGACGAGGATCAAGCCAAAATGATCTGAGCCATTGATTAGCATCTAATCTGGGTCGTTGGTTCTCAACTGAAGGATTATAACACGAGGCTTGATGGGCATTTGGAAATCACATCGAGTAAGAGATCAGAGATCAAATTTCTGAAGAGAGCAACGTTGCAGTTGCCAAAGAGAGATTCGAAGTGATTTCTTGCAGTGAGGGGCAGGGATAGTATCCGGAGGGAAGTTTTCCTAGACCGGAGAGTACAAGGTACAAAGGGCAGAGAGATGTCTAGAGAGGTTGACGCAAGGCCACGTAGAGCTATGTTGTGGCAGTGCAGAGCTTCAGAGGGAGACCAAAATTATGTTGAGGAAGTCGAGTTCCAGAGCCAGAAGCCGAGGTGTGAGACCAAGAGGCCTGAGAGCTAAAGTTTCCAGTCAACAGAGGATCGAAAGGAGGTGCAGTGCAGTCCCAGCTGCAATGACGCAGTGACTACGTGGGAGTGATGCAGAACTACGCAGAGGCTCATCTCCAGTGCATACCAATGTCGATTCTTCCAGTGACAAGGTGAGATCATATCACTATTATTTTTGCCCAGTTTCTCTTTGTATCAAATAGCCAGTTGGTCATCCAACGAATTGTACTCAGATTTACTACTGCTTAATAATACAAACCCTCAATTGTTGCACCAGTTTTCCCACACTAAGTTTTTCTGGGGATGTTTGTCCAAAACTAATTGTGTAGATGTGTGTGGCGATTAGTTCTCTCTTGTGTTGTATTTAGTTTCCGCAGTTTTTTATTTGTGTAAGTTGCAGTGTATTTAATTCAATATTTGTCGTAACACACAGCAAGTAAGTTGTTTAATCGAATTAACAATTAGAAATTTAGAAGAATTAACATCAATTGTTGCAGTAGGAATCGGGTAACCGATTTTTCACATGGTATCAGAGCACAGATCGTGAGCAGAAGAGCTCAGAAGCGGAAAGGAAGAGGAGTTTGAAATTACTACAGAGGCAGCAATTCGAAAGCCTAGAGGCAGCGCAGTTCGTGGGCCATGGAGGTCGAAGTTTTGAGGAGAATTCGATTTCCCTGAGTGAGTCAACAGAGAAATTCAATCTCCAGATTGAAGCTTTCCAAAGGCAGAAGTGAGCAGCGTATTTTTCCTTGCAGAGCAGATCTTTAGCTAGGATGCAGATATTTTGCAGCAGTTGCTGGCAGAATAGCGTCAGTGGGGGAGAAGAAGACACACTAGAAGGAATTTCCTCCTTAGACAATTCCTAGCTAGGGAATTCGATTTCTCCATTGTTGGGCAGCAACAAAGAGGAGTTGATCTACTAACCCCAGCACGAAGTGCATAGGCTAGTCCAGCAACAACGCAGAGGAGAGAGGAGGTAGTCTAACATTTCACTGGTAGAGATGACAACTCATGGGTTGCAAGATCAGGTTTAGTTGGAAGGTGCATCCAACTACGTGATCTAGAAGGCTAGAATCTCATGCCTTCTGGATGAGCACGATCTCAAAACCTATGTTGACAGTGTGGTAGTTGTACCTGCGAATCCAGATCTGCTCAAGAAGTACAAGGCCGAGATGGCGAAGGCCGAGAGGTTGATCCTCGACAAAGTGAGGGATCATGTAGTTTGTCACATTATTGACAAGGATACTACTCGATAGATGTGGGAAGCTTTGGTCACGCTATACGAAGGATCTTCCAAGCAGCGGAAGATGTACTTGGAGCAGAAAATGAGATCCACGTAGATGCAAAAGGGGGAACGCATTGATTAGTTCCTTACGAAGCTTCAGGAGATCTGAGACTCGTTGGCAGCTATGGGGTCAACACCTCAACCTGCTGAGATGGTGAAGCTAGCCTTGAACTCAGTCTCAGAAGAATGGCAAGCGTTTGTCCAAAGTATCCTGGATAGAGAAAGATTGTCGGATTGGGAAGGAATGTGGGCCGCTCTTCAGCAGGAAGAGATGAGGAGAGACTTAGTCAAGTGCAAACTTGATAGTACAGCAGCAGCAGTGGGACGAAACCAAAGGAGGAGGAAGAGAATGCATCCCTTGCATCTAAGGGGCAACAGGAGCAGTGGAAGAAGAAGAAAGATGTTTCGAAAATCAAGTGCTTATGGTGTGGTGAACTTGGTCACAACGCTACACAGTGTCCTCTCAAGAAGAAGGACAAGGACGAGAAGCATGATCCGAAGGCTGCATCCGCAAAAATTAAGGAGGATGAGTTTGCCATGGTTGCCCAGATACCTCCAGGGAAGAGGTGGGGTGATCTAGAATTGTAGTTCGAAAGAACTACAAATGAGCAGGATCCATGAGAAGTCCACCTCTTGGATCAATACCTTGCTATAGGAGCCCAGATCAGAAGTAGCGGGATGGACCAGTGCCAATTGGTGCAGAGGAGTGCCAGAGTGACAGTTGCAGTGGCTAGGAGCGCCATAGACTGAGCAGCGAAGAGCAGAGTTGGCAACAGTGCAGTTGGCACAGAGCAGAGTCTAGAGCAGCGCAGAGGCTTAAGAGGGTCAACGCATAGACTAGCAACAATCAAAACTCCAGCAACAGATGCATCATGATGAACACCTGTTCAATAATTTTGGATGTTTTTCCGTTGTTGATATAGTAGCAGTAGTTGGGGAAGGTTGCAGTGCATATGCAGTGTTGGCAGTGACAGTGCCAGCAGTAGTGCAGATGCAAAATTTATGAGGGTTCTAGTACAAATGGAGTGTTGACAGTGTCAAGGTCCACAGCAATACAAATGTAGCATTTGTGCAATAGTTGATGGGCAACGATGTCAAACATCAGCAGCATAGAGGGAGATGTTACAGAGAAGGGTGATGCTTCAGCAAGTTGCATTACTAGAGCACATTCCTCGCTAAGAGGGAGTGTTGATTTCTGGTAGCATGAGATGTGCTCTAAGCCTCAAAATTTGCAAGGAGGCTTGAACACATTTATTCCACAATACGCAAAAATCGTTTTGGGAAACTCCACCCACAGACAGTTTTATTAAAATAATTAATTATTTTTAATGGAGGCCTAAGTCTAAACTTAGGAAATTAAAATAATTAAAGGGTATTAATCAAACTGTGGACGAAACTTATAGAAGAAGACGAGGATCAAGCCAAAATGATATGAGCCATTCATTAGCATCTAATCTGGGTCGTTGGTTCTCAACTGAAGGATTATAAGACAAGGCTTGATGGGCATTTGGAAATCACATAGAGTAAGAGACCAGAGATTGAATCTCTGAAGAAAGCAGCGCAGCAGTTGCCAGAGAGGGATTCGAATTGATTTCTTGCAGTGAGGGGCAGGGATAGTATCCGGAGGACTGTTTTCCTAGACCGAAGAGTACAAGGCAGAGAGTGCAGAGAGACGTCTAAAGAGAATGACACAGGGCCACGCAGAGCTACGTTGTGGAAGCGCAGAGCTTCAGAGGGAGATCGAAATTCTACTGAGGAAGTAGAGTTCCAGAGCCAGAAGCCGAGGTGTGAGACTAGGAGGCCTGAGAGCTTAAGTTTTCAGTCAGCAAAGGATCATAAGGAGGTGCAGCGCAATCCAAGCTACAGTGACAGAGTGATTGCATGGGAGTAACGCAGAGGCTCATCTCCAGTGGAAATCAGTGTCGATTTTTCTAGTGACAGGGTGAGATCATCTCACTATTATTTTTGCCTAGTTTCTCTCTCTCTGTATTGGATAGCCAATTGGGCATCCAATGAATTGTACTCAGATTTACTACTGCTTAATGATACAAACCCTCAACTGCTGCACTGGCTTTTCTGGGGACATTTGTCCAAAAATAATTGTGTAGATGTGTGTGACAATTATTTCTCTCCTGTGTTGTATTTAGTTTCTACAGTTTTTTATTTGTGTAGATTGCAGTGTATTTAATTCGATATTTGTCATAGCACATAGCAAGTAAATTGTTTAATCGAATTAACAATTAGAAGACTTAACATCAGTTGCTACAGTAGGAATCGGGTAACCAATTTTTCACAGTGTCTCCTAAATTGCTTGTTTAAAGTCTGCTCAAAGAATTCTTCAATTCTGCTCCAAAAGGTGTCTAGAAGTCTGCTTCATAAATGTCCTTAAGTCTGGTCCATGAAGGTCTTCAAAAATCTACTCTTACAGCTAAATCTGCTTTAGAAGAGAGCCCAAATCTGCTCCTTTTCCACAATCCAAAACTTGTCACGAAGTTCCCCAAGTGCAGACCTGAATCTACCTACAGGAGTCTGAGGTTTGCTCAAAATAGGGGCAATGTTTGACTCAAGCCCGAAATTAGTCACAGAAAGAGGGGCCCAAAACACAGGCCTGTAATCTCCACAGGTCAAAGTCTGCTTCAGGTTTCCATAGGCCGAGGTCTATTCATAGACAAAGGCAGAAGTCTGTGCACAAAAGGGGCAAAAATATATCTCCAGAGTTGATAAAAAAATTACCAGAAATTCATGACTCAAATAACCGTAATCAGAAACCAAGTTCTCCTTCTTCAACTCCTTCTAAGGTTCATGAGATATGAACCTATCTCTTCTTACAGGCCCAAATTGCCTCTGTTCTTACTTCACCAAGTTAACCTTGCCAAAATGGAGAAAGACAATGACTTATTTATAGTGGTTTTGTTAGGATATTCCGACACATAGGAAATAGTTAAGTATAACTTAGTCTAGTGTAGAGTTAGGTAAAGTGTGTTTCTTTACTATGTACTTTTGTAACTTATACTCCGACAATCACGATATGTAGTGATCTGACGGTTCATTCTCTCCTTGGTATTACCAACACTTGATCCGTGGCTTAACACCCGATTGGTCCATGATCTCTATTTAAAGGGCATAGAGGGTCATTTGTAGGGTAACCATGCATGAGAGAAGCTTATGTAAATTTTCATTTTTTATTAATAAATTGCCTAAAGTGGCCGCATTGGCTCAAGCTGTGGACTGTTTCCCTCTTTGAGGGTTTTAACCACGTCAACAACACTGGTGTATTGATCTGTGATCTGTTTGTGAGCGTTGTCCTTTCGTGTTCTGTCTAAGGAACTTACCCTGTATATTCCCACATGGAATCAGAGCCAAGTTGAGGGTCGCATCCGTTGGTGATCCAAATCTGAAACCGGTAGAACTGCATCCGACTGCTATTTCCTAGATCTATTGTTTTTGACTACTTTCGAGCTGAGAGGACTACTCTATTGTGTTAGGAGCATCTGTTTCAGTGAGGAACCCCTTTCATTTCACGCGAAAAGGTTTCAGGTAGCCCTAGCTATGTCATTTTTAAGATCTGGAGGTATATAGCGTTTATTTGCAATTTTTAGTTATTTTCTCTCTGTTTATTTCGGTTTATTTAGCTCTTTGTTTTTTTCATTACCGGATCCATACCTTTCATTTCTGCATATGCTCTTTGCCCCGCGACTCTGTGCGATCTGGGCAAATCAGAAACAGAAAGGAAGGATTTTTGTCATGCGTATGCTCTTTTCCGCTACGCCTTAGTGTGATCTCGAAAAATCAGAAACATTGAGAAAAATATTTAGTTTCCGGCTAAAGCTAACTTCAAGCCATAAGGTTTGTTTTTTCTTTTTTTGTATGTCCGTGTTGGGTTTTGTGTTTTTTGTTTTGTAGGCAAAAAAGAGCTTTCTCAAGTAAGCACGCACCCCAAAGCTTCAAGGGCTACAAAAAATTAAAAAAAAATTATTTAAAAACAAAAACAAAAAAACAAAAAAAAATTGTTCCTCTTTTCCAAAAATTACTAACCTTTTAATCTAGCTCACTTGGCCCAAAGCTACTTTATGAGAATAGAGATCTTGAGTTCAAGTCTTCTTTTTATTGAGCTAATTAGATTAAGTTTGGAAAGGGGGCGGATTTTTTTTAAATATAACATTATCATTCATTTCCGCACATCCCCGCACTTCGTCAGCATCTTCAACAACTTTTCTTCAAAAAGCCATAACTGCTTCATCTGGAAGCCAATTTCAGAGCCGTTTTTTTGAATCAGCGTATTTTTTCGAGATCTTTTCATTTGAACACTTATTTTCAGCATCTACAGCTTCAGTTTATGTTAAAATGGAAAGTCCATGCCAAGTTATTCTTGACAGCACCAACTACTTCCAATGGTGGTCCTACATTGTGAATTTACTTAGAAGTAAAGGTCTTTACAGAATAGCCTCGGCCAAGAAACCAAACCGAAAAATGAAGATAAGACAACCAAATGGGAAAATAGGCAAGATCAAGCACGTGGGTTGATAGGGATGTCTATTTCTCCATACCTTAGATTCCATATCGCAGAACTTGATACTCCTAATGAAGCAATAAAACAGATCACTAAAGTTTTTGGAATTAAAAATTAACTTAGAGCCCATCAACTCGAAAATGAGTTGCTTACATTGAACCCCAATAATTTTTCTTCCACTGAAGATTTTTTGTCCAAGTTCAAGACCCTTAGACTTCTCTTGGAAGGTGTTAAGGTTAAGAAAAAAATGGTAACCTTATCTATTCCATTCTTACTAAGTTCGGACCAGCCTACTCTGTGTTTGTTTCCACCTTCCATTCTACAAGAGAAGCCTTCATTTCTCAAGGACAAGACTACAAGTCCCCTTCCTTTGATTCCTTTTGTGATTATTTAATAAGAGAACAAGAAAAACTCTTACACCTTGGTCTTCTTAATCTTGTAAACTCTTCTAAGAAAGCATTAACCGCCCAGCAGCAACAAAATTCAAAGAATCCTAAGAAGTCGTATCCTAAAAGGAATGGTCCTAAACCAAACAAGGGTCCTAAGCAATTTCAGCCTCAAAATGAAAAATCATTTCACTAGAATGATAAGGCAAATAAAACAAAGGGAAGAAGATTGATAGACATTGCCACTTTTGCAATCGAGATGGCCACTTAGAATCCAAATGCTTTAAGAAGATGGAAGCCTTGGAAGCGGCAATGAAGAAGCATAACATCCATTTGGAGCACTCTTCAACTTCAACTTCATCTTCAGGAATAGCACTTTCTGCATATGGTTATCAAGCATCTCGATCTGGCTATGCACTAAATGTATCTTCTTCTTCTCATTCTCATGAGTGGCTCATTGATTCTAGAGCTTCTTATCACATGGCCAAAAACAAAGCCATGTTTTCTTCTTTAAATGATTGTAACA